>JAQGCC010000548.1:0-34493 GCA_034698905.1 Xestoiulus laeticollis
TATGAAATTTTGATCATGCAGTAGCTTCAAAAATACTGCATTTTTATCAATTTTTATTTTTGTATTATAACAAGTAGTTTTTTTTTAATTTGTTTTAAGATTTCTCCATAGCAAAACATGCAGTTCAGTTCCCCTTAAGAAAATGTCTAAAATCACATACTGTCTAAAAGCATAATTTTTCCCTGTAGATCCCTAGAGTAGGCCTATGATTATAGACAAGTTCTAGTGCTGTCATTTGCAGAACATTGTAAATTATGCTTGAAAGCAGCTGTTTTTGAGCAATTTAGACGAGAAGTTGTTAGGCATTATCATATTTTTGAATTTTAATTCGTAAGGATGGTCAGGGAATTTTGTTTTAAATACTGGAAAAGTCAGGAAAGTGGTTTCATGTTCTTACAACCAAAGATTGGTCGACTTCTTTTACACTTGAAACCGTGACCTTATATTACAGCTGATACACGTGCTTTATTTACAACACAAAAAAATTAATAATAACTCCTAAATGCTTTTGTCTAAGTGTTGAAGAATGCAATTGCATTAGCATTGTTTAATTTGATCCGATTTAAACATTCCGTGCTTTCTTAATTTAATCCAAGTCAACCGTGCTTTTTAATATAACGTCTCCAAGAGGGGTTTCTTGAAGTTGAATCTAAGCTTATCATGCTTTTCAATTGAAATTTTCAACCTTTGGCATTTGGGATTTTCTGAATTGAAATTTCGTAGGTTTCCTAGAATGCCTATAAGAGATTCCATTTCAAATACATCAGCCTACTTCATATTTTTAATTTTTATTTGAATGTGGGTGTTGGTATACATGTGACGTCATGGCTTACTACCCTCACTGGGTCACTATGACACAACTGTTAATAATGGTCTACCTGAAAATAAGGCTCCTGGGGGTGGTGGAAGGTGGCCTGGTATCCTGATTGCAAAAGTCGATTTTCAAAATCAAACCCAGATTTGTGTTTTATGAGTGGAAACGAATGTATCGAATGTTGGCGCTGCTATTGAATTCATTGATATGTTGCCAACTGTGGAGCCCTAGTTTTTTTTAAAAAAATATTTAACAATGTTTGGCACTTGAGTTACGATCATGCTTTGTTTCATAATAGTTGGAAGAATGATGCTTGGATATATTGTTTTTAAAAAACATGTGCTGGGGGTTTATTAATGGGAAATTAATGTTGGAAGTTGTTTGGTGTACCCCCATACTAAAAATTGTGTCTGGAAAATTTGAAATAGACCTAAATGTTAGGGAAAGCTGTTATTTTTTGCAAAATTTCGGGAATTTGAGTTATTTAGTAAAATTTATGTGAAATTGAATGTTTTGTAAAAATTAATATTATTGTTTTGTAAAAGTCAAGGAGATTTGAGTTATTTTATAAAAGTCATTGCAAATTTAGTTTTTTATAAATGTCAGGAAAAGTTGAGTAATTTTCTAAATCATAAAAATTTGAAATATTTTGTAAAAGTTTTGTAATAGCCAGCTCTACAAGCTTAGAAATGGGTCCCAATTCCCCTTTAAGCTTATTTTAATACCAATTGATGTAAATAAAAATCTTTTAACGATTAAAGATAAAACTATAAAAGTATATATTTATTAATTAATTGTGTCAATTTCTATTTAATTTTATGCTTAGTTTGCAATTTTAATAACTTGATATTAAAGTTTACTAAAGGGTGCGCTTTTTGTAAACTGTATTTGCTGACTGTAGGGTAATCGATTGAATTGAATATTTGCTCGTAGGAGTGGGTCCTAGAAAATGTTGCTGGGATACACCATGAGATTTCTACATCAAATTTACTGGCCCCCTGCACAAGCTCAGTAAACATTAATTCAGTATAAGTATATACTTAACCATGACATCTTATTAAAACCACTTGCATTTACAGCATTGACAGGAGATTAACGTAATTTTTGGACCTATGAACTTGATAGATTTTCAAAGTACATGTTGCTGAACAATTGATTATGAAGCTTCAACCTTCATTTTTTTAACAACTTGATTAGATTAAGGTGCTGCCATTTTGTTTTATAGCACTTTTAATGATTTTATATTAAACACCAACATACAATGTAGACTATAAACACGTTCAATGCATCCGTAGTTTTTTTTTAAGCTTGTTTTGATTTTGTTCTGGTATTTATCCTAATTTGACCTTTTAGCATTTTATAGGTAACAGTATTTGATTTCTGTTTGAAACGAACAGATTTTTTTCCAGCTTGATTGTGATGTTTGATAACGTTGAAAATCGGGTTGAATGACTAGCAATATTTCTTTCGATGGATATTTGATCGAAGACAATGTCTGCAAAACAGGGAAGTGACCTCGGGTGAATTTTCTAAATTTTACAGTTTACACTCTGTTGCACGTAAGCAACGAGTTATGCAAAAACCATAACATTCCTTTCAAGTTTTCGGATGGGTTTATTGTGACCGTTAAGTACGAGTTATTTTTTTAAACCCCCCTATCAAAGTGCATCTTTTGTAATGTAATCTTAATAAAAAAAACTATAGTTGTTCCAAAAAGCCATTGATTGGTTTTGTTTATTTAAATTTATATAATACCAATTAGGCAATTGTCAAGGTGCAGTGACAAATACGTTTTTGGTATCCTGGCTTTTTATACATCTTTCCAATAGTGCATGCTTCAACTATTTAATGCCCCGACCATTAGCTAGTCTACTAATACAAAACTGACCACCAAAAAATGGCAAAGTTGGTCACTATACAGTTTTGATGAAACTGATGCCATTTATTTTACAAAAACTTGCAATAATTTAAAGAATGAAATGAATGATTTCTAGAAGGTTAATCATACGCTGTACATGTACAATCTATAAGATTCACAAATGATATGTGCTAGGGTTAAAACAGGAAGCAAGGTGACACGTGTGTTACTTACCTTTAGGGGATTTACCCTTTTGCCATCATATTTCTCCTTAAAGGGATATCCCCTAGCAATTGACTTGCAATTCTTGCTAATGCAGATTGAACATGTGCATTGTCAACGAAAATAAACCCACCCTGGTCAATATACAGAGAATTTTGATGGTAAAAATCATATGCACTAAAACCAAGTTATGAAAATCGGTCACTTTCCCAGTCTTTACTATATTACATCTGTTTTCATATTGCCAGTTATTAGTTATCACAAAAATGCAGATTTCATTTCTGTTGGAACCTTGTGGTTTGAAAGTTTGTTGGGGTGCCAGATGCTAGTCGTTTAAAAAAAAATTAAGATGCAATTTTATAGGAGAGATGTAGTACACGGATTGCGTAAGTTTTACACGTGTGCACCATACTATCCTGGTGCCTTGTTGATGGGTTTTGTGGGAGGGGGTAAGGAAAGTAATGTAAGCCTGCGTCAGCTATCTTCTCTGGTGTCTTATTTATAACGTAGGGTTTTCTCACCCAAGTCGAACGAAAATAACGTTGCACTTGAAAACCAACTGATAGCCACTAATTTCAGAAACAGGATGTTTGTCATAGCGTTGTGCTTTATGGCATCACGTTTACCAGTTTCCAGTGTCTAGTAGCTTAAGTGATGTCAAACCAAACACTTACTTTTTACATGTACACGTAGTTGTGATCTAAAATCACCAAATTAAGTGCTACAACACTTGGCTTTTAATCACACTACAGGGTTTCCACTGACCTGGCTCACTTGAAAAATTTATTTTGAAAAATTCGAGGAAATTTAACATAAATATTACGCTTTTTGGATGCTCGGGAATGTGAAATTGCTGTTGAAACATTTTTCAAATTGTTATGTGTGTACGTAATGAAAAATACTAATAAGTTTATTCTCTTATTATTCTTGATAAAAAAATCGTATATTGGGATGAAGTTGTATCGTTACATAAAAATGTAGTTGCTTGTCATGGGATATGTCATGTTTATTTGGTGCTGTGATAAGTGTGGAAATGCAATGTTTCAAAAACTGAATGGGACTAGAGCATTCTCTAAATTGTTTTAAAACATTTTTGGCATTGTAGGTATTTATCTTTGAAAAATTCTAGTGAAATCGTTGTACAGTATTTGATAAAGCTTCCTGAAATTGGGGTGCGCACTAAAGATCAATGGTTCACTATTTGTTATGATTAAATGCAATCTGCAGATTGTATCTTTTGATTTACCAACGATAATGTTCACTGTAAGCTCAACCTTGTTTTTAATAACTAGCCAATCCAAAATTTCAATTAATTTGAAGAATTTTATCGCGTAGGTTGTAAATTTGTTAGTTATCTTTGCCAGGTGCTACACTGAATACACGAATACCTGTAAACGTAGTTTAATTAGTGTAATGGTCTGTAAAAGCCACCTGGGCATAAGTACTCACAACACATGTATATAACTTACTAGTAATATAAGCTTACATGTATTTGATTCCTGATTACTATAACCAATTTTTAACCAATATAGCCAACAGCAAACTTCAAATTCCACAACTAGAACTAGTTCCAAACTAAATTCAAATTCAAAATTGCACATGCGAACGAGTAATGCACGAGCAAATGAATAGTGCACATGCAAAACAACAAAAAATGCACGTGCAATCAAATAATACACATGCACAAGAATAATACACATGCACAAGAATAATGCACGTGCAAACCAAATACAGGGTGTCTCGACAACACCTGAAATTGTCAGGGAAATTGGATATACCTGGAATAGGCTTTGAAAAGGGATACATTTTATAAAAATCAGGGAAGCTCAAGACAAATATTCAAGGTGGTCATTGTAAATTGTGTCCTAAAACAGCTTCTTTGAGATATTTTCAAACTCATATTTTGTCTTGGAAAAAATAATTGTTGGACACACTTGAAGAGCCAGAAAAGTTGTAATTTTCATGTCTGGGGGAAAGTTCAGACAGCCTGAAACGCGACTGAAAAATGTTAGATTCGAAGGGCATTGACCATGCACCTATCAAAAATTCGAGACATCTTTTAGCAGCTCCATTGCTTCTTGGCAATGAGAGAACATCGTATTTTTTAAAAAAAAGTTGTTGCATATTTGTGCGCTCGGACGATTTAATGGCTTCCTCCTACTTTTGCAGGCTTCCGTCTCCAGGTAACACACTGCATTATTTTTTTTTTTCTCTCCAGGTTTCTCCAGTCGTAGTGACTCGTGTAATTTTTTTCGTGACTGACCGAACCGGTGTTTGCATGCTATTTCGTTTGGCCCTCCCTGCATGATTACGAAACAATCTGCCCCGTTAACATTATTCGACTATTTGTGCCTGCTCGGCAACTAATCAGGAGTGACGCTTCTGTCGAGATTTTCAAAATGAGTCATCTCCCAACCAGGATATGCTTAGGTGAATTTCTTTTTGGAAAGGTTAGGGTGTAGTTTCAGTTGGCAGATTACAGTCTGCTAGCTGGCTTTTACTTCATCTCCTCTCATTGTGACTGTTCTTGGATTATTTCTGTGCTAATGGGAGCATGCTAAGGATTACAACGTGTTATTGATAAATCGGTTTGTACTCATTTATCTTTTTTTTTTTTTTCTAGTGTTCTGTAGAGCTGAGAACTTTAAAAGATAACCCTGTTTTGAAAGATAACTACTCTTTGAAGATTCAATCTCTTTTAATTACATTTAATGACAGTAATACAAAATGAAACGTGAATATATATTGTCCCCTTTGAATTGAAATCAAGAAATACAAAATGCATTTATTGATATACACGTAGTTTGCTTTTAAGTTAGTTTCAGTCCGTAATTCCCACGTTCTTCCATTATTTAAGTGTCGTGTCAACTTCCAGCATTAATTATTTCTTGCTTGTATGTCAACAAGTAGCCTACTGACAGAACCTGTCAGACCTTCATTTTTTTTGTATGAACTGTTGGCCTATCGGGATTTCAACTTCTGGGTTATAGTCATAATCGATACTTTGATCCTGTATTGGTTGTCAGATTATCTCATTCCATGGTCGTTCAATCATGGAATATCTCAATCAGGTAAACTTTGAATGGGCCATGACATGTCAGACAGTGCAACAATGGCTTCAACTATTCTTGGTCCCATTGCTTCAAGCGATTCCTTTTCAAACAAGCATTGAATTGGCCAGAACTTGTCAGACAGTGTTACAATGCTACAGGTGAAACCTTTTCAAGCAAGCGTTGGATGGACCATGGCCTGTTGTCTTCCTGGAGATTCTTGTACTCAGGATTTTGATATGACTGATGTATGTGCATGATTGTCATGCAGTATAGCATACTGAACTAATCGCTATTGATCAGAAGTAGTTATAATGCATTCATTATCATGGTTTCTGTTTTTATCAAAGTCCTTGATTTCACTTCGTCAGCTATACTTACTTTCTCAAGTTTTTCTCTCTGGAGCCTCTGGGAATCGTTTGGTGCGATAAGGAGGTCAGGGCCAATTTAATTGCTCGTCAGGTGACAATTACCTCAGCTGTTCTGTAATCTGAATTATTAATTTGTGAGATGCTTGCTAGCACCAAGCTTAATTGCTCGCTAATTATTAGCTATCTGTTTAATGTCGAACTAACCCCCCCAACACTCTTTGTATTTGCAAGAAGTTTACACAAGTTGCAACGATGTAACCTCCATTTTTTTAGTCAATGGGTGGTTTCGAAACTATAACGAGGTATTCAACCTTTGTCTGCAACTAATTCAACTTTTGCATTGTGTGAGCAACATCCTATGTGTGCAGTTGAATAAGTTGTATGGGTAGCCCTGTAGGAAACACGTTCCTTCCGGTACCACAATCCAAGGACGTTGCAACATCAGGTAGTCGTGATAAAAGCAGTTTGATGGCTTTTTTTAAGTCCTTGTTGGGTTCATCCATAATGTCTTGTTACGTATAGAAGCAAAACTATTTTAATTTGACGTTGGGATTTAAGTTTTATATGAGGTTGATTATGTATTAATCGGGTCAACCAAAACATGTTGGTGGTATTTTTTTTTTCCAACTCGTCTAATCAGCCATGTGTGGGCTGTTTAAAAAAAGGGGGGGGGTTTACAAGTTGTCCCTGCTTCTGATTTGATCCGTAACATTTTTGGTGACCGTGACAATTCAACCAGATATATTAGCAGATGCTGGAAGACGAATTCCGCTAGATTAATCGACTAAAAACAAGCAGTTTTTTCATCGCTTTATAACCTGGGAACAAATCTGCAAACTTGTTATTTGGAACTAAATTTTCAACCTATTTTAGATGGTATAAAGAAGGCATCTTATCAAAAAAAGTGTCTTTTAGTATTAAGACAGTTATAACAGATTATAGTACACTTATGTAGTGATGTAATTGGTCATGGGGCTCTTTGAAATTTCGAAGAATTAAGCTTTGATTCATGAAAGTCTTGTAATATGCTTGAATTATTTCTGCAAAATGTATTGTACTCCCTTGTTGAAACTTTTAAGCAGGCCTGGATGCCCAAATTTTTGTCTGTTGCATATCTCAAGGTTTTGGTAGGACAATAAGGTATCTTAATTTGTGCTTTTCCGCCTAATTTATGTAAACATAAAAATGAAAAATTGAGGCATCTTGAATCGGTTCCGGTCTTTCAATAAAGCTATAAGGATGCGTTTTTTGAATTTGGACGTGGAAAAAGGCCAAGGACGCCCACCTTGCCTTTCCCAAGGATTGGCAATTAAATTTCGACTCAAAATTGGGCATCTCACCAAGTATGGTTCCAGTCAATGGGGTTCCTATACCGAATGCCCAACGAGTATTTCAAATTTGCTTTATATTCATTCGATCGCTAATTTTCTTGAGCTTATTTTCTGAGTCACTAAGTAAGAAGTGGCTCTTGTCTCCGTACCAAGACGTGCGTATGACCTATATGGTCGTGGGCGACATCAAATAAACTACAAACATCATCTCATTGGAGTTACCAAAGTAGAAACAGGATTACATCTGCAAGGAGGCTTTTAATGTAATCCAAGTATAGTGACTAACAGAAACGCCAGTCAGCCATATATGTCTTTTGCCCTGCTTTGCCTTGGGTCCTCCTCCATCTTGGTGGAATATGGGCTTGTCCCGACCCTCTTGCTGCTGAGTAAATCAGTAAATTATATTATGATGCATTAGTTCTCGTTGTCTTAAGTCACTTAACAAAATGAAGCTGTCTTATAGAAAAAGTTTTGTGTTCTTGTCTTTAGAATAAGACCTACCCACTGTCACATGTTTGACTTTGCTTCTATTTATATCGCTGGATGATGCAGTAGTGTCTTTAGTCTTACTCTTAAGATTGGGTAGTAATTTAGATTACTCTTTAGATCCATGTAGGTTAGTGTCTTTAGTCTTATTCTTAAGATAGGTCACTTACATGAAGGTTGGTGATTTAGTCTTGGGCTACACCTGAGATAAGACACATGTAGGTTCGTGATTTGGTCTTACTCTTTCAGATGCTTTTTGGCAGTGTCTTTTGTCCTACTATTAAGATAAGACACTTTTAAATTGTATCTTTAGTCTTGGTCTTACTCTTAAGATCGGACACTTACATTAGTGATTTAGTCTTACTCTTTAGATCCATGTGGGTTAGTGTCTTTAGTCTTAAGGTTGGTGATTTAGTCTTATTCTTAAGATACTTTTTGGCAGTGTCATTTGTCCTTCTCTTAAGATAAGACACTTTTAAATTGTATCTTTAGTCTTGGTCTTACTCTTAAGATAGGTCACTTACATGTAGGTTAGTGATTTAGTCTTATTCTTAAGATACTTTTTGGCAGTGTCATTTGTCCTTCTCTTAAGATAAGACACTTTTAAATAGTATATTTAGTCTTACTCTTAAGATAAGACACTTTTCAGCAATTTTGTCTTACTCCTCAGATAATACCTTAAGATTAAGAGTAAGATCTACAGGCTGTGCTTCGTACGTTCACTTCATGTAAACTGAGATGGTTCATTAATCCTCAGCTTAAACCAAGTTGTAATAACCAGAGATTATGAACTTTTAAATTTTATTTTTAATTATGTTAGTAATGTTGAAAAAAAATGTCGGTAGTAAGAGATAAAAAAGTGACAACAGTATCATTTTTATGCAGAAAACCCAGATTATGCTCTCTGTTTTATATAAATGTAGCGGTTCTCGACTATATTGAGTTGAAAAGCAGTTTTATCAACTTTTTTTTTCTAAGTTTGATATCGGTTTCGTAATACGATGTGTGCTTAACTCAAAATATGTGGGAGTAGGCTAGTCCATGTCGCCTCCAAACACACCAAGATGCCCTTGCTTGACTTTGATGTAGAAACACTTTCACCACTAATCTTATAGGAAATTTTATGCGAGGCTCTGAGAAATTGAGATTCAAGTTTGTTGTTTCTGAAGACTGGTTTTTTTATATTCCCCGTTTGGGTTTTGAATAAAAAGTTGATTGACTGCTACTTTTAAGCTGGTCGTTTTAATTCTGGTGACATTGCGTGATGCCTACTTGGTGAAGTTCATGCAAATAATTTGGCTGTAGTGTAATTGGAAGTAAAAGTTCAGATTTTATATCTGGTCAAAAGTTGAGATTTTATATTATTTTTATCCCCCATTGAGGTCTTTAAACCCATGAAGGTGGCATTTAACTGCAGAGACTTATTACCTTTTATAATCCAATGATGTGGTGAAAACCTTGAAATCTACTGTTTTAAAGTGGTGATAGTGCAGTTTTAGTGATAGGGAAGGATACACATATTTAGGTGTGGATCTTTCTGAAAATTGTAACGAATTTTGACAGTTTGTAAACTTTTAAAGCGTGAGAAAAATTTGATAATTTTTTTTCGATTTCAACTTGAGAAAATGATATTAAATTACATTATACAGACATGGAAACATACTACAGTGGAATGCATTTGTCTATAACGATTTTCTGACATTTCCTCACCCCTTTTCCCTTTTTCTAAGTGCATTTTCGTGTAATTATACATTTATTGACAAAGAATTTACAATCTTAAAGTTGTTGTATTTTTATCTGAAATCTTATTAATTTTTGTTATTTTATTAACGAAAGATAAACCTTCAAAATCTTTACTTTCCAAGAATTGTTTCCTCGATATTGCTATATAGGATTTATACTTTCTCCAGTTTTAGATAAACTGTTTCACTATTTTTATAAAAAAAAGTTTAAAATTTTTGCAATAAATTCTCCTTAATTTCCACCAAATTAACCTGCACCAAACAGCTTAATTAATTTCTAATTACTATTCTATACAATAATTTTTTCATTAAAAACATTTAAGAAATACACGTAAATCAATTTCAAACTCGTATTTCTGTGTGCAAGTACGATCTTTATTATTGTTATTACACGTGCGTTTTATTTCTCATAAATTCGAATACAACGAAGTTCGGATATAACGATCTTATTTCTTATGTCTCTTGAGTATCGTTATAAGCGAATTCCACCGTTGTTGGTGTGGTCACACTTTGATTACAAAATGGTCATTTGAGTAACAGTTCAAGAAGCGTTTTTCAAAAGTGAATTTTCAGTCATGACAAATTGGTATAAAAACTTGAAATTGGAAAATTCTAGGAATGGCAAATTTTTGTTCTTCAGAAATTGAGGGGTAAATCATGTTATTTATTCAAGTCACATCTACATTACTCATTCTCAAAAAATGCTTCCTAGTTTTCAACTCTTTGATGGTCAAATTTTGAAGTTGGTAACATTCCAATCATAAAAAAAAAAATTCTTAAGGTTTTGGTCGGTCGATCATGGATGTACAAAGCAGTTTCACTATGTTTTGCCAAGGTCTTGGTCGACTACAATTACTACTGTTGTTATTGTTGTAGTTGTTGTTCAATGTTGTTAATTCCTCCCTTTTGACAGGGATCCTCTCCGACCAGTCTGGTTTGTTTAGTTGACCTTTCTTAGTGGGTTCGTTTGAATGTCAAATTAATTCAACTGAACATCTTTCGTCGTGAGTCAGGCTTTTTAAATATTCAGTGTTGTAGATGTTTGCAATTCACTAACCCATGTCAGTTTGTAAGAAGGAGACAAGGCCGAAATATTGATGGCCAAACATGTGCAATCATTAACTGGGAATTAGGACGCTGAGAAATCTACTTCAATGTTCTTTAGCAGTGGTCTTAAATAACCATTTCTAAGGTTTTTTGCCGTTTTTTTTTTACTGATTCCTAAGAGCCTGGTGAAAGGCATGGTTATGAAGATAAATTACCCTGTTATGGGTCACGATACGTGCAGAATTCATTCCCAAATTCTCCACATATGGTAACCAAATTTATAATTGCACTCTATGGCCTATTTGCCCACTTTCAACTAATGTGAAATATTGTAAACGTTTCTCTCTCTTTACACATTTTGTAATTTAGATTGATTTTTCTGTTTACTTGATATTATTATCAGAACTTCTTATCATATTGCTTTCCATCCCTTATCTTACCCCAACCAGCAGTTGGTTGTACAATATACTACATGTATAGGAAATGTACCTACCTCAAAAATGTCTGGAATTATGCTTGAAATTTGAGTTGATAGTGTAGTTTCAGGACTGTATCAGGAAACTTCTTTTAGCATTGTTACTAAACAACATGGAATTGTCAGATAATTGGAAAGGCTCTGAAAAATCAGAGGAATTCAACACAATACATTTTTTAAACGCTTTTAATATAAAATGAAATGTTTGCCTATGCCAACGACTTCTTAATGACACGAATAGTGGTAGAAGTCTATTTTAGGCGGCTGTACTTTTTTTAACCTCAAATGCAGGCCGCGGCACGTGCATTTAGAGCTCGTAATAACCATTTCCATTGTCGTTTTATTTTCCGAATATGGCGGTCGTGAATTACGAGTTTTTCGACAACATTAATTTATTTAATTTAAGTGTAAAAATAACCTTAAAAACTAACCTAACCTCCGGTTTCTAGGGAATGGATTCTAACCTAACCTAACTTTGCCTAACCTAGCCAAACCTAACCGAAAATAACCACACACAAATACTAACCTAAAATTAGGTTTACAGGTGTTCCATTTTTCTTCAATTCCATTTTGTTTTTCATTGCTCTTGTCGAATCCTGAATTTGAGGTTAGAAAATAGCATAGCCGACTAACGTTGACTTTTACCCGAATATTCGCTAATTAAAAATTAAATTTTAATTCCTGGATGAACTGAAAGATTGTTTAAAAAATTTGGGAAAACAGTCAAAATAGCTTAGTAATCCTTAAATTTTGCAGAAAATTTACTTGACAATTTGTGGCATAATTTGCTAACTGATCCGATTTATTTTTTTCAGGACCAAGACGTGACTCCTTGGGTGCTCGGGGAACAAAGGTGTAGTCGTTCATCCCGAACTTTGAAGCTATTTTTTTAAGTTTCTGTTTTTTTATATACGAGAAAAACAAGTAGGAAATCAAAATGCCGAAACCGGTGAGTATATATATATATATATATATAAAAATATATACGTGTATAGTTTGCGTGCCGTTTAATCCTGGCTTTACTTTCGATTTTCAACTGTAGATGAGGAAGTGCCACGATTTAGCCAATTAATGTTGAAACGTGGGTGGTTGAGGGCGATGTTTATAACTCTATCCCACGTCATTTAATTTGTGTCACCATCGATTAGTTGGTAGATTTATACCGACTGAAGTGCACTGGTGGTTTTTTGATTGCTGCGATGACATACTTGGAACAGATTTCCTCTCCTAGCTGTAGTGATATGTTACAGCTTAGTTTACAGAGTACTAATAATGATTTATCATTATTTCCGTTGCAGATTGTCCAATTTCATTAATTGGTGATGGCATATACAACATTGATACACCTGTGACTTGTTTAACGATGCCGATTATTTGCTTATCCCTTATTTAACATGCAGTTTATTTGATCTGATGATCAGAAGGCTTTCTTATGAAAAAAAACTTGCTTAACTAATTTTGAGATTCGTGGGTGGAGCCAGATTAATTGATAAGAGAAACCGCAAAATTTTTTGAATGTTTAGATTTTATATACAGGCAAGATTAAACATTGTATAAAATTATGGCAGATTGTAATACAGGGTGCTGGGCGATTGAGCTAAATGTATGTTCTTGCTATATTTAGCCTACTCGTGTTGTGGCCCCACTCAAACTTTAAAAGACATTTTTGTAAAAAAGAATATTTGTTAATTCAACATTAAATTATTTGGTCCAAAATATGTTCGATACAACAATTGATTGTGTATCCTACGATTAAAAACACAATGTATAAAATTCTATGCATTATAACGGTAGAAATAGCAATTTAGTGGCCGAAATAAATTGTTTGCTTTATATTTTGCGCAATATACACAAGTTGAAGAGTTATAAATTGAATATTAAAATCTTTAAAATACGTTATATCTTTTATGAACATTATACACTGTACGAGTAAATACGGTATTAGAAATGGCATCATTTGTAGCATTTCTAGAAATTGGTCGCTGCTTAAAACTGTATTTTATGATGAAGATACCTGGCTTATTGTAGATCCCATAAGTTATAAAAGGATTTCCTCCTGTAAAAGCAGAGTGAATTTACTGGAAATTTTCATTGATAGCCGCATTCTAGGGTTTCTAGTTGCTATTATATTGTAGAACACGTTAGATCAGATTTAATGTGATTTGTGTTATGACTGTATGGGTTAATGGGATTTAATACTAGTATCCTGATTGTGAAAAAACTATTTCAAGCACTGCTCCGATTTCCTTTTTCATAACTTGCATTCCTCGGTATCACATAAGTTTTGCAAACTTCGTTCTCCTGTGCCAAAAAAAATGATCGAAGGGATGATAGGTGAAAACTAATTTTGTTTCTATTAAATATTTAACCACTTGAAGATAGAATCCTAATTTATTGAAATATTGGAGGGAAATACTCTTGGTGTGCACCATAACCAGCGGCTTTACTATGTGAGGCATATTTCTCAATTTCCTGTAGCAAAAATGTTTATTTAAGCTAATTCAGCTAATTGCTCGGTGGAAAAATAATTTCCTAGAAAATGCAAAAGCCGCGTTTCCTGTATTTGCTTCCAAGGCAACTTTTTAAACATGCGGTTAAACGTAGGTCAACCAGGTGTATCTTTTCTCTACTGGTGCAAATTTTTGCACAATTTGTCTTTACGATTAATGCAAAATGGCGAAAAAAAATTCTCGGCGGTTTCAAAATGTCGCTCTAGAATGTTTAAATGTTATTACTATCTAATAACGTTCCCTTAATCTAAAAAAACTGGTAGAAGTCTACTTTAGCTGGCTGTGCTATTTTCTAGCCTCAGATGCAGGCCTCGACTTGAACAATTAGAGCTCATCAGCCTAAAGTTGACTTCTACCAAAGAATCTTAGTAATATAAAAGGTGATTTATTCTAGGACGAATTTAAAATCCATTGAAAATATTCCTTTAATTAATAATCTCCTATTTATGATAACCATTTGCTATCGAGTTTTTTTAGAGGATAACATGCCGATGATATTTTTAGTTAGTATTCGAGAGAATCAGATTGCCCTAGTACTGTCGTAAACAGAATGCTGTTTTAAATTTAAATTATTATATAACTAAATTCCTAGTTCCTTGAAGTTCAAGTTGTGAATATTATTTCTATTTTGGATTAAATTTTAAACTTTGTCTTTATGTCCCACCTAGTAGTCTGAAATTTCTAGGATACTGGATTTAAATACTTTTCTTGCCTTAAACAAGCTCCCGTAGTGTTGTTTAATTATTCGTACACTGCTTACGGGCGCCGAATTGCAATAAGTCTATTTGTAACCGCATTGTACGTTATAATTATCTTTGCTTTAAAGCTTTGCTTTTGGGAAAAAATGTCTCGAAAGGTAAGCGTGATATTATCAAACTTTGAAATGAATTAGAAATCGTTTCTAGTGCCATTCTCTTAATTTCTTTTTATACTTTTGATACTCTTCACATGACCATACCGTTTACCGAAGGCTTCGTTCCCCGTTAGCAGTTTTTAGCTTAAGCCACACATTTCCATTCCTCGTTAGTTAATTTGTTTTTTTAATTTGCGTGCACTTTGAATTATTCATCTTTCGCGTTTCTTGGCAGGTAAATGTCCGGGTCACCACGATGGATGCGGAGTTGGAGTTTGCCATCCAACCCAACACGACTGGCAAACAACTCTTCGATCAGGTAACCGTAACGTGTTTTTACCGTGCAAATTTAATGTCCTGATTGCCACTTCTAAAGTAACCGAACTAAACTGCATTCTTCCCTTTTTCCCATTTCAGGTTGTTAAGACGATTGGTTTAAGAGAGATCTGGTTTTTTGGATTACAATATGTAGATAGTAAAAATTATACCACTTGGCTGAAACTCAATAAAAAGGTAATTATTTTCAATGCTTTTTAACCGTGTTGTTTAAGCTGTTGTTTAATTTATTATAATCCCATTTATTATTATCGCATTTATACCGAAACTAATCATTTCCTCGTTGTTAATTCAATTAATTGCTATTATTTTTCCATCGGATTTGTAATGGTAAATCAAAAAATTAAAAAACATCCTTCATTAAATGTGTTTTTGGTGGCGAAACTAATCTCGACCTAAGTTATTTCAGGCGCTTTTTAATGTTATTCTTGGTGTGATTTATTACCCCAATTTTCTACACAATGCATTCTGCATAACCTTGAGGTTAAAATCAAGGTATTGGTGGCCATTGTTCGGAAGAAACAACAGTTTTAAGTTTTTGTGTTTTCTTAACGTGCCTTCGAATACAATTATTAGTAGGGCTCAAAAGCTAATTTAAATGTTATTTGAAATAGTATACGTATGGCTTACGGAGGAGGGCGTTAGGAATTTTATCCTCGGTGAATGGATTTGTCAACTTATTCGGAGTTAAAAATCCTTGATTGAAATTGGGAAATCATTTGGAGTGCATTTTAACAAAATCCGAAGTATTCGCATTTCTCTGTGTTCATAATTTATTACGTGTAAACATTTAATAAACTTTTTTATATACCGTAAATACTCGAATAAACCCAGATGGTTTATTTTAAAGTAAAGAACATTGGCCCCGGGTTTATTCGAGGCATAGGTAGACTTCAAACTGTCGTGATATAAAATGAAAGTTTATTCGAAACCCGTAGTTTATTTTTTTATTCCCTCAAACGTTAATATCAATAAATTAAACAATCGTCTACGCTACGGTAACGGTATTTTATTTGCTCTATATTTTAATAATAAGGGGAAATCCCTATAAACTGCATGAACCGATCAGAAAATGATGCGCGAGCACTTAAGAAATTGCCCTAACACACTGTGTTTAATTTACAGTAATTTTTTTTTTCACAACAGGTTTTACAACAAGATGTTAAGAAAGATTCACCACTTCAATTTAAGTTTCGTGCTAAATTCTACCCAGAAGACGTAGCTGAAGAAATCATTCAAGATATCACCTTGGTAATTCACTATTCTTCCGTCCGAGCTCGTATTATTCCCAGTGTATTGACACATGTGCTAATCCGTGCCGTATTTCGCTCCTTAAAACTTTCTAGCGGCTGTTTTATTTGCAAGTTAAGAATGGCATCCTTAGCGACGAAATTTATTGTCCTCCCGAAACATCGGTTTTACTGGCTTCCTATGCTGTTCAGGCAAAATATGGAGACTGTAATAAGGAAGTGCATTCGGCTGGCTTCCTCGCAAACGATCGGCTATTGCCAGACAGGTAAATGCTAGATTTTTTGGGATTTATTGGGAGGGAAGACTCATGTACGAGGTTTTGCAACATGTGGAGTTTTAGCCCCTTTTTTTCCATCCTTCAACTTGTTTTATCTTTTGCAGAGTTTTAACGCAACATAAAATGAGCAAAGATGAATGGGAAGAACGTATTACCAATTGGTACGGGGAACACAAAGGAATGCTCAAGTAAGTGAACTCAGATTATAATACAAATTACACTTGGATAGAAATCTTCGGCATTCGTAAACCTACGTTATTTGTTTTTTGCAGAGAGGACGCAATGATGGAATATCTGAAAATTGCCCAGGATTTAGAAATGTACGGAGTCAATTATTTCGACATTAAAAATAAGAAAGGAACCGATTTGTGGTTGGGCGTTGATGCTTTGGGTCTCAACATTTACGAAAAGGATGACAAGTAAGAACCGCTAGATTCTACGATTAAGCCATGCTCGATTTTGAATTCGCGGAGCTTTAACGAAACTTTTTTTACCGATTAGGTTGACTCCTAAAATTGGATTTCCTTGGAGTGAAATTAGGAACATATCTTTCAACGACAGAAAGTTCATTATTAAACCCATTGATAAAAAAGCACCGGTGTGTTTCGTTAGCCGACACTCGCTAAATGCCGTTTCGTGGATTGCTTTTTAGTTTTTTTTTTCCTAATTTTCTTTCGTTTTGCTCCCCTAGGATTTCGTGTTTTTTGCACCCAGGCTTCGAATAAACAAACGAATTCTTGTTCTCTGCATGGGTAATCACGATTTATATATGCGTCGCCGTAAACCCGACACTATCGAAGTCCAACAAATGAAAGCTCAAGCTAAGGAAGAAAAGCTGTCCAAGCAACAGGAAAGGTTAGTTTGCTTTGAGCGTGATTTTGGCTGACCCCGGCATACTGCCGCGAGGGCACCCAGTTTGAGAACCGCTGCTCTAGTCTACAGCATTTATCATCGTATTTCAGAGAAAAATTACAAAAAGAAATCGCTGCTCGGGAACAAGCGGAAAAGAAACAACACGAGTACGAGGAACGCTTGAAATCTATGCAAGATGAAATGGAACGCAGACAGAAAGGTAATTAAGTTATTCGATCTGAATCGTGGAAAATTGCTTATATTTTTTTTCATCAACTGACCCCATTGCCATTTGATTTCTTCAGAGTTAAACGAAGCGCAGGAAACCATTCGTCGTCTCGAAGAACAGTTACGAGAATTGCAACGCGCTAAGGATATGCTAGAAAGCAAGCAAAACGAACTGGAAGAGATGATGAGAAAGCTGGCCGAAGACAAAGAAATGGAGGCTCAGGAGAAAGCAAAATTGGTTCGTGACCCCGAGAACGTCACTTCGATAATTGCGGGCAAACTGTTTGCTGATGTCTATTTCCATTACAGGAAGAGGAGATTAGGCTGAAACAGGAGGAGGTTTCCAAAATCCAAGACGAAGTCAACGTCAAGGATGAAGAGACTAGACGTCTCCAAGAGGAAGTGGAAGAAGCTCGTCGCAGGCAGGAAGAGGCAACAGCTGCTCTAATGGCAGCCACCACGACTCCCCAACATCATCACGTAGCGGATAACGAACACGAGGAGAACGATGATGCGATGAACGGAGAAGTTGGTCAGTGGCAGTCTGAAAGCAACCTGCACAGCTCTCCTCTGTCTTTCGATGGTTTAACACCTTTTGTTAACTACTCTTTTAACTCCTCTTTTTTTAATCCTTTGTTGCTGCTAGTGTTTTGTAGGATAGTGTAAAATTTTGCCAGTGAGTCTTTCCCTGTTTACGTTTCGTTCGCCGTTAATGTTTTTGCTTTTTCAATTGCAAAAAAAAAAAAAAATTTGCATCGTCCCTCCCTCGTGCAAGAACGCTAACAAGTACTAATTGCGAAATGTGTAATTCTCTCTTTTCCGAGCCGCATTTGTGTTTGGCAAATCCATTTTTCAAAGCTTTTTGCTTGAGCTTATTTTTATTTATTGAAATTATTTTTAAGTATTTTACCGTTGGTATATCTCACGGAAAAGCTGAAGCTGTTTGCTTGTGAAAACTCCTATATTGTCATCCACATGCTCTCGTGTGAAGTACTTTTGGGGTTTCCATAAGCAAGTTTTAACTTTTCCCTCCGAGAGTCAAACGTTAGCAATTATTCATCACCCATCACGTTTTATAATTTCAGGTGCGGATCTCGCCAATTTCGACGATGTTAATAATCTTGAACATCCGGAGGAGGAGAGACAAACGCAAGCCGAAAAGAACGAACGTCTTCAGCAACAACTGAAGGTTAGTCTATTTATTATTGTTTCTTTTGTAGTCCAAAGCATGTTTCGTGAATGTCTGAAAAATGTAAAGGAAGCTGTTTAACTAAGATAGCTAAGACCGAGCTTCGTGCAAAAACGGGAGCTTACAATCGGTCCTTCTTCTTGCATGCGATTAGACGATGGAATAGTATTCCTAGTGATAATTTAAATTCATGGTGGCTAAAGACGCTATTAACTTAAGAACATTCTTCTGAAAATGGGTACGACATGGCATTTGCTTGGGTATTATCTACTAAATTTACGAAAAATCTAAAATAGATTTGTCTTTTGTGAAATCACTGTCTTGTGCCCAAGAAATAGGACTTTGATTTCCTCCGCATTTGGCGAAATAATTTAAATATTAAATGTTTCCGTCTTTGACCTATTTTTCAGATGTTAAGTAAAGAGTTGGCCGAATCTAAAGACGACTCGAAGCTGACACGCAACGACATGTTGCACCAGGAAAACGTGAAACAAGGTCGCGACAAATACAAGACGTTACGTGAAATCCGTAAGGGTAATACCAAGCGGCGAGTAGATCAATTTGAAAACATGTAGGTCAGTTATTCGCTTACTGTCGATTCGAGCAGGAAGACTAAGTTTTGCTTTTTTCTTTTCTTAAATGGAAAAAAAATGATAAAAAAAATTTGTACGCAACAACAAAAACATGCATATTTAATTCAGAACTATAGCAGGTATGCAGATTTTGCTTTGTATTAACTAATATGTTCGCAGTATGGGGAAGGAAAGTTAACTACGAGGCAATCGGCTAAATGTAAAAAGCATAAAAAAACATTAAGCAAATTTACTCGTTGTCATCTTCTTTTTCGCGTCTTTCATGTTCAGTTAATTTCATCGGCTCCCTTTCTCCGTTACACTCGTGTCAGGTCCGGGATAATTTAGACTAGTTTAACTAATGTTTCGAACTCATTTCATACATACGCATCTTAAACTGGATTATTTTTTTAGCCATCCACATATGTGTGCTAATCATCATAATTTTGCTTTTCACCATTTATGTTCATATACACATTTGATAGTCCTTACTAATGAATTGAGAGGGAGCGTCATATAGAAAATTTTAAGATTTTTTGAGTTAATGAAAGGCGGTTTACGTAAAACTTCAATGCTAAGGCAAAAATAAATCCCCTCTCGGTGGTAAAATTTTCTTTTGTTTTAGAAACTGCTTAAGCAAAACTCGTATTTAGTTATCCCGGTAAATTGCCATAATCGTAAAGGTCAACTTGAATGTTACGCAGTTTAAATGCGAGCGAAATAGATTTCTCCTTAACAAAAATGACTCGCGTACGAGGGAACTTTAAAACCTCGTGTACTTAAAATTTTTGTGTTTGCTTTATGCGATGGCAACCATTTTTGTTAAGGATAAATTATTGGATAATGGGTCTCAAACTGAATTTTAGTTGAAATAATTGAGGGATAGTTTGGAGAAAATTTTCCTGTTTTTACTGAAAATACGCCATTTAATTGGGATATTAAGCAGTCTTTGCAAGCATAACAAAATCATATTTATGCCATTTTGCTGAAATCATGGAAAGTCACATTAAATTGATTTGTCTCTATCTGGGGTGGGAATTTCAGTTAAAAAATTGTTAGATAATAGAATTGTCATTTTTGTCGGGTCCTTATTTTTTAATTATTGTTTCGAGCAATTCATTCCAGGATAAACATTCAAAATTTGTCTTGTTTGGAGTCGTCACATATTTCAAGTTTTGACAAATTCTTCTTCTTCCAATTCTCGTGTTTGTCAAATTTGAAAGAATAACTTCTGTGCCATCGCTATTTATGACTATTTTAATTTTTTAAAAATGGTTATGGTTCACATATCTATAAACAGCTATTTCTGCATATTGCCGAGCATACGAGAAACCATTTTTGAGCGATTATCCAAGTCTTAGTAACTAACTTTTAGGTAAAAACTTATTTTTTTTTACAAAAAGAAATTTGTCACTTATGCAAAATATTTTCTTGCACATCAAGTTTTATATTTGATAGATTTATCATTAGGGTACTGTTAAATGTTGAATTGTAATACAAAAATGCGATCGTTTGTTTTTCTCTTGTAAAATACAGAAATTTAGCATACTGATTAAATATGCAGATTGACTTTAAAATCAAAAGTGTAAGGTTGTTTAAAATTAATAGTTTTTAGTCCCAAAATCGAGGCCAATTTATCAGTTTTGGTACTAAAGTTCCGGCTCTCTTGGGAATATGTTGCGACTTGCTCATAAACAAAACAAGCATATGCTTTATTGGATGTAACATTTATAGTTAATAAAACTTGCTATTAAATTCAGTCATTTTTATACATCTAGGTATGTGTCCATTTATTCGTGGAACTTCCTTCTGGTGACAGCAATTGAGTATTTACTTATATATATCATTGATTAATCATGCATATTAATGAGGTTTTTTTGCAAATAAAATCCTCTGAGAAAAATAGAAAAAAATGATACTAGTATATACATTATATTAATTCATCTAGTTATTATTTTTAAATTCTTTTCAATATTTTTCTGTTATACAGATACATTAAGTTTTATACAGTGGCTGAATTCAGTAGATTTAATTTGGAAATTAGATTTTTAAGTGTTACTGATGTGTATGAGAAAATTTGGTAAGATATAGCTTATTTATACATTATTTTTATTACTAATTGGGTGCAAATAATGCACTTTATTAATATTATGAGCTGATAATTTATCTTGTATTGTGTGGCATATAATATTTCATAATTTAATTGTTTAAAATTGTTAAAATAACTTTTGATCTACTCTGTACAAGCCTTTATATCAATGTCTTTATGATCGGCCCCTGGCGTGTAACATGATTTATTACCCTTATTTTTTATTAGTAATCAAAATTTTGCAAATGTTTAAGCTTACAATTTGTAGTAGCAAAATAACATAAATTGGATTATAACTATCGACTTCGTCATTATTAAGTTAGATTGATTGTGAAAATTAAATTCCAGGTGGTACATTTTTTAAAGGGATGAACGTTTTTCTGGCTACACTCGTTGTGTTCGAATCTTCCACTCGCAGGTGTATGCATTGAATATTTAATCTGTTTTCGGGTTTTGCTATCATTTATTTTAATTAATTCTTGTTATTTTATGATAATATAGTGTTTAATGTAGTTTAGAGCCATATTGTAAATCGAAGTGTATCGTATTAGTACGTTATAATTACTCGAACTGTCAAAATGGTGTTAAATTGAGTTCCATATGGCGTGAAATTGCCTGAAGGATTTTTCTTCAAATTTAGTCAAAATAGCTAAAATATAAAATGGAAAACTTATTATTATTGATTGTCAAAGATTCCTCCAATGCTAAATTTACCGATATAAGAAATACCTGTCAAGAACTTCATGGTAAGCATACTTTTCGTCTATAAACAGTTTAGTTATCATCTCTAGTATTAAATTGCAAAATTTGTACTTGAAAATAATGCTTTCATTTCCTCAATTCTCGATATTAATAGATTTCCTGGAAGCACAACAAGGTACTCTTCGAGCACCACCTCATGAATTAAGGTAAGAAAATCATGAAAAATTCGATCACTATGTCTAAAAAGTATGTTATTAATTATATCGATCACAACAGAATTTATCAACCACATATATTAATTAAAGTTTATTTAATGTAAATGAGGTGTCAATTGACAGCGTGTCACAATTTGAGTAATCTGTTTTAGATTAACTTTATGCCTTGCATAATTACGTTTTCATTAACTTAAATATCTGATTTTTAATATAGACTCCATATCAAGTTGCACAATAAGAGTGTAACTGTACAAATGTGAGGAATTTATTGAGGAATTAATTAGAAATTAAAATGTTTAATATACGAAATATGATTTTAGCCACCAACACTTCTACACTGTCACTGCATATGATCTAATCTAAATTGCCCAAATCGTACGTGTGCGATATTTGGTTATGAGCAATTTTCCTCGTTAGTAATATTAGGATTTTATGCTATTTAATTTCGCGATGACCTTATAGTTGCTTTAGGGCCCTTAAATTCGAACAAACCAGTGGTCGAATATATTTTTTTTATCATTTTAGGGAAAGGTGCATGAGGGCACTGAAACTAGCATTGGATTCTCGTAATTCAAAACTAATTGCACACGCAGTCAATGGTTTTCAGGTATGTTCACCAAATTCACTTTATGATCAATTCTTATGCATTACACGTTATTAAAACTAGAATTTTATCACTACGCATACTCAGAAACTGTTGCGAGATGACAGATTTCAGTCAAATTTTGAATGCGAACAAGAAGAACAGTGGTTGCCCTGCCAGCTTCTTGATGCAATTGGCTCCATTAAAGTTTATCCGGAGGACACTCAAGTTGATCTCCTCAAGATATTATTAAACATGGCTTGTTCTACCTGGTGGAGTATGAACGAAGCGGTGATATTACGCATTTTGCGCTCCTGTCAAGAATCTTACGTAAACAGCAGTCCGGCTATTAAAATAGCAGCACAGGCTACAGCGAGCCAAACGATTTGGGCTTTTTGTAACCATCTACAAAACGAAGAGGAAATTATTCAGGTAGGCCAATGTCACAGCAAATGTCTATCTTAAAACGACTACTAAGTCCTACTAACAATTGCTTTTAATTCTTCAAATTTCCCAATTTCTTCTATTAACGATCTGATTTTTCAGAAAAATCCTTATCTGCATGCCACTGAAAAGAATATTGAAGGTTGGTTACTAAACAAAACATCCTCAATACTAATTTTCATTCTCGTGCTACTAACTTAATTGGTTCTTTTAACCGCACGTTTATTCGTAGCCGTATCCGCTTTCAATAATCTAGTCCCCATTCTTCAGTATTTGTGTAGAAAGTTGCAACAGAAACCAAGGTACCGATTATCGGTCGAATTACCCGTTTATGAAATACGTTAACGAGATAATCTTCTAACTGTTTTTGTTTTTTGAATTTCAGAAATAATAATCTGAAAGAAAGAGTTATACCATTTTATTTGGAAACACTTTTGAGCTTAGTTTCGGTTCTTCCCGGTAGACCTACGGCTTTGAAATCTTATCCAATGCAAGATTATTTATGGTAACATTGAACATTGAGCTATTTCAATTTTTATATGAGTTAGCATTTTTGCTGATCCTTTTTTCCTTTATGCTTGTGAAAGGAAGGAGTTTTGTCCCACGTTGCTTTCGCTACTCGGCTCTCCAAAAACCGACAATGTGATAACGTCGGCACAAAAGCAGAGCGTCAGTAGCGCAGAAAGTCACGCAGAAGGAGCTTTGCGTCGTGCCAACGTTGTTGCAGCGAGCCCGGTGCTAACTAGCAGTGAAGCCAAAACTGTTTACAAGTGAGTATAGGATTACCCCGGAACATGTTTTCTACATAGGATGGAACGTGTTTTAAAACCATTATTGTGTTTTTTTTTTAATGTTTAGCATTGCTGTTGAATTAGTCAGGCTTGCCGGCCCATTCAGAGCTCTGCGACCCATGTTGGAATCTGTATTTCACCGCATTTTACTCTATACTTCCCCAGCGCACAGGCTGGAGGCTTTAAAAGCCACCAAAGATGTAACTCCTACAATTTATAAGACAATTATGTTTTCATACTTCATCGTGCTATAGATAATTTATTCGTTTACGTTGATGCTTTACAGATTTTGAAAAAGCCGGAGCGTCTTTTATGTTTCGGCGGACTTCCCCTCGTTGAAGATGAAAAAGCTTCTTGTTCAACTGATTTAGGACTTATTAAATTGTAATATTTATTACTTCAACGCTACATCGCTTTAGCGGCTTTATACGAGCTTAACCCAAACGTTTTATTATGTTATGATTCAGAGCAATCGATGCATTCGTCGAATGTTCGCATTGCAACGATAAGACTGTGTGCTACCAGAGCGTGGATTGCGTGGTTGCACTTCTGGACTCGCTGGAGCGCATTTGCGAAGGCCAGGGTCTTTTAACCGAGCAAATTAATCAGATAAACGACCTTTATACGAGTTTGGAAAGCTCGGACTATACTGGTATTTATACTGTTTGATATTTATGCATTTTAAAAAACTTGTTTCTGATAGTACGAATATTTATTTAGGACCGATGACTTACCAATCGTGGGAAAAGCTTAAACAACAAACGGAAAGGAAGGAGTCTGTCAATTGCGATCAATCGGAAACGGATGAGGATGATTCGGAAATGAATTCTG
Source organism: Xestoiulus laeticollis (assembly GCA_034698905.1). Classification (NCBI taxonomy): domain Eukaryota; kingdom Metazoa; phylum Arthropoda; class Diplopoda; order Julida; family Julidae; genus Xestoiulus; species Xestoiulus laeticollis. Next base: position 25,120 of record JAQGCC010000548.1, read on the forward strand.
AAGATGTTTCTAAAGAAGGATTTGACGGCTGCGTTGCCGAGAATAACGAAAGCGATGAGCGAGAAAAATCAAACGAAGATGAAAGCGAACCTGTAGAGTCGGCCGATGGTCAAGTAGTCGATGGCTCAAATGGCGAATCTCTGAAATTGACCGCTGCGAATGGAAAACTGGATAACGACACCCCGTCTGGTTACGAGACCGACTCTTCGGGAAGCACCGAAGGGCCGGAAGAGGGTTTCGACGATATCGAAGAACCGGAAAATGTAATAAAATCACTGCGTGCTGTTTTCTAAGCATTGTAAAAATTGTAATAAACTTGTTGTACGTAACAGACGCTCGATGACGAAAATGACGATCAAGCTGCCAGGCGTCAAAGAATTCCGAAGACGTTGGTGGGATTGCAACATGGGGAAGCCGAGCAGGAACGCGTGGCGCAGTTGTACGAGACGAGAGATCTTTACGCCCAGCAAGAAAGAAGCAACGCGAGACATTTTGTTTCTATTCTTAAGAAGCTGTTGCCGAAACTGTTGCTAATCAAGAGTTCGATCGAGGCAGACGAAGCGCTTCAAGAATTTGCATCGAAATACTGCGAAAGTATGAATTATCAGCACAAAATATTACCCGAGATGTAAATCTTTAGAATAACATTTGAATTATGTTTTACAGAAGTGGCGGCTTGTCAGAATTCGAAGGGAAATAAAAACAACGAAATGGTTTTGCATCACATGATCGTAAATGCCGATGGCGTGTACTTGGCAACCTATTCGGCATTGTCTCTAAACTTGAAGCTTGTACAGGCGACCTACTATCATAAGGACTCCTTGAAGGAACCTCCTCTAACCGAGGTAACGATGACTATAATTTCATTCTGGCTATTCTCGCATCGTCCCGGATCTAACGAGTTGCATCTTTCAGGAACAATTTATCGAAAACGTCCATGGCAGTGGTGTGTTGGTTTACCTTTCCGCAACCTGGCTTGCCGAGTTATATCAGCAAATTTTAGTATGTGACCTGTTAACGGAATCTGGCTACGATACGAGTTCCCACGAAAATGTTGCCCTAATTAACCTCTTGACAGGTAAGAATGCACAGGGAGCAAATACAAAAGTACATCTAGTGTATATAAACGTATAAATCTTGAAGGAACACTAATGGTAAAATGCCTTCGATTTCATCTAGATCTAGAAGGATTAAACAATGGTCAACAGGGATCTTATTTATTATCCGATTATTTTCGGTTGGAGAAAACGGTTACGAACGATAACAGTGGGCCCGATGTTCAAGCCGGTAAGAAGGTGTACATTTAACCCGACAATTATAGATATGAAGTTTTTTTAAAGTCAATTTGCTTCTTAGGCAGGAAATTTGCTCGTCGTATTTTAACCGGATGTTGGGATGGCATCCTTGAAGTCCTATCCGTGTTGTTGAATGGTAAAAATGCCATCGGCCTATCGAATGCGCTCGGGTTGATGTTGGGGACTGAAGGGGCCAAGGAAGAGCACAGACGCGCTCGGGATGCGGTAGCAAACAGTTTGGATGGATTGCAGAAGGCCGCGCGGCTTAGCAATATTTTAAGTTAGTCTTGCTTTACGATCTAGTTTATTCTATTATGGAATGTGTAAATTAATCTCTGAAATTGTGACAATTTCCTTTAGGCGTGCACTCTCGATGCGAAACCGTGTTTGCGCTTTTGGCGGCTGTTTCTTGTCCGGTTGCAAACCAAAACGATGGCACGCATAGTCGTTCGAAAAGACTCAAGTCGTCTGTTCTGGCACTAAAAAGTCGTCCGATGAAGCTGCATGCGTCTCACATTTTAAGCATGGATGTCATTTTGTCACGTGGCTTAGAACTTGGTAGTTATAGTCCGGATTGCTGGAAACATGTGTTCAGGTAAGTTCATTTAATTTTGTTAGAACCAACGTGTTCATGTAAATACATTTAATCACTTTTCTTTAAGAAATTTATCTTAATTATTCTATTTTAAAGTGTCTTGCCAAGTTTAGATACTAAATTTAAAAGTAAAGAACATTGATCCTGTTTTATTGTTTTTATTTCCTCAAAGTTGGTATCAATAAATTAAAAATGTCAAAAACGTAGCAGAAACAGGCATCTACGGTACCGGTGTTTTATTTGCCTGATATTTCTATAATAAGGGAATCCCCAATGCACTGCACAAAGCTATCGAAAAATGTGAGACGAGAGCGCTTAGAGAATTCCCCTAACATCCTGGTTTATTCGAAACTGGGATTCGTTATCAATTACGCTCGTGAATTACCCGGGGTTTAATCCAGTATTTACGGAAAATTAATCATTACATGTAATCATCTACATTATCATTCTTTAAATTTTGTCATTTATTATTCAGGTGCTGTATATATTTGGCCGATTTAGAACATTCGTTTTTTAGCAAGGGTCTCTCGTTGAGCTCAACTCCAAAACGTTCAACATGCAACGATCAAGGCTCGAAGTTTAACCAAGCGGAAAATGCGGGGCAAGAACTTTGTTATTCATATGCTGGATATGTTTAGATAACAAAACCTCTCTACAATTTTCTTAAGAGGGTTGCTTACCAGAATAAGTTTTTTTTCTAAATTATTTTTTATTAAATTTTGGAAACTGAAAGGAAAAATGGAATGTATGAGGACCTGGCATAAATATTCTATTATTTGTTTCATTTTTTTTGTTTATGTACATGTATATTCCATTTTATGGAAATATGTCAGTAAATTTTAGAGCCATTTTTTCCTATCAGTTTCCAAAATTAAATAAAAAAATAATTTAGAAAAAAAGGGGAATTCTGGTACGCAACCCTCTTAACACTGTCGATGACTATATTTCTCTGCAGCGAAGAATATTTGCAGTTCCCTGCATCTTCGCTCCATCCTGCCTGCGTCGCGCTAATCAACATTCCCGAGTTTGTTAAGGATAACGTGAGCAACTTGAGCACTGGTGGAATTCTATCGTCCGAACAAAGTCTTCAAGCGCTGTGTGCTTTGTCACAGCTCGTTGACAGGTAATCGAAATTGTTCAATTCAATGCAACTCAACTCAGTACCCTACAATCAGCAAACAAGTGCCATGTAGTAGTTCGTACTCATTTTAAGGAGAATGCTCCTACGTCAGTAGCGACTTGAACATCATTGTTAAATTGTACATATATTGAATATATTAAACCTAGCTAAATAATAACATAAACCCAGATTTTTAGACGGCGGCACGTTTCATCAATTTAATCTTCTAAATTTATTCGCAGATTATTCGACGATGCTGCCTACAAACTCAACAGAAAAGCTCTTCTCGGCTTCTTGAATGCGCTCTGTTTCGCCAGTCAAACAACTCTGTTCTCCACACCATCGAAGCTAACATCGAATTCATCAAAAACATCCCCGAACATTTGTCGTAGCAACGTGTCGCTGCTACATCGCACAGCAGACGTGATGCTGAAATGCATAAGGAGCGGTCGACCTCTAATACACGTAATGCAGGCATGGAGCATTGTCGGCCTTCATTTGATGGAAGTAAGAAAGCAAAAGTTATTAGACTATTTGATTATTTCTAGAAGTTTCGATTGTTTTAAGACAAAACTTTCTTTTACAGGCGGCTTGTCATAAAGATCAGGATGTTGCGAAGAGAGCTGTCACTAGCATTCACGATATCGTTAACGCTCTGCTCGCTAGCCAATCTGAGCTACCCTATTTCCATTTTAACGAAGCTTTGTTCAAGCCCTTCGAGAATCTTCTATGTCTGGAACTATGTGATAATGACATCCAGGATCAAGTAAGCAAAATTATGAATTAAACGATACTCAATAACAGAAAATACTCTGTAGTAACAATTAATCTCACCGTTAGATAATCAGCTCCATTTGCGAATTCGTCGAAGGGTGCACTACTGAAATTCGTTCTGGGTGGCGTCCGTTATTTGGTGCTTTACGTACTGTCCGTCCAACGGCAAATTCCCATGCTGTTCAGGAGATTGGAAATCAAGAAGTCAATCTAAGTTCGAACCACGTCAGAGTTGTTTTGGATGTTTTCGAAGCATTTTTAAACACCGAAAATGTCCTCGTGTTTGCCAATGCTGCCGTCGACTGTATTCTGTGCTTGTTAAAACATATTAAAGGTATTTTATCTGAGTTTTTTTAACTCTGATTCTTATTGTTGTCGAGCTTTATAATCACTTTTTATATATTTTTGTGATAGGTGAATTTGGAGACAGTTCGGAGCCCTGCGTTGCCCAAACCACAAATCCAGATTTCTGTTTGGCATCCCTAAAATATTTACATAAATGTTGCAGTATTTTGGCTTCTATGCAGAAAATGCCATCTTGTCCTATTTTTCACGCTTCGAACAGGTAACAAACAATTTTTAATTTTTTTTTATTCCTGGTGAAGTAAAGTGGTAAAAACTGATATCGTATCGCCCCCTAAACCGCTATAAATTGTACTTCACCTAGGTGAATAAAGGACGTATATCGAAAAGTTCAAGCCGAAAACTTCAATGATTTATGATTGTTTACTTGCAGAATTCAGTTTCCTTCCTTGCAATACATCGATCCAGAAATTCCAGGAGCAACTTTTGTACATTTCGATGATGATACCGACGAAAACTTGCAGAACGCTGAAAACGGATCCACTTTTAGAGTTGTCGAGCGACTCGAATCATCATTTAGCCCGAACAAACAATTCACTTTGGAGTCTTTTCAAGATGACTTACTGTCTCTGGAGCATCTGGAATCTCCATCCGGAATACTTCACGTCTGGTGTTTAATCCTGGAAGGTTTAATGGGAGCCGTTGTTAGTTCTCAAAAAGTGCAGTCTTGCACGATGGAAACGTTGTTCGATTTGTTGCAAAAGATTTACGAATTGCCAGGTTGGTCGACTTATCCTCAGTCATCCTCTTTGTATGTTATATAAAATTGCTTATTGTCTTTTTCTTTATTTTTTAGGTTATGAGTTTGGCTTGTACATTATTAATCACTTGCTGCTTCCGTCTGTTCAGTTGTGGTTGCGCCGCACTTCGAGAATATATCGCGGATGGGACAATTTTGCTTCCCAATTTAAACAGTGCTGTGGCCAAGTCACTGATCTTGTTGTTGATTACATAATTAAATTGGCCGGTAATTTGTCACGATTTATCCAACTCATTTCTAGCAATCTTTGGAAATTTTAGTGATTTTTTAATGGCACCGTTGTCATTTATTTTTAGAAAGTGATTTATTAGAGTCTGCCCATGGAGTGAAGCTAATGCTGTATCAACTTCTTCAGTTGTTAATCGAATGTGTGGCCCAATCAACCGAGAGCATCTCTCGTCTAGGATGTTCATGCATTAGGTTTGTGATATTGGTCTCCCTTCACTATCCCACAATATTGAATGACTCTGTTTATAACGAATGGCAGTTCAAAGTCGTAAGGGTCAGAGACAAAGAACATCCCTTTTTGTGAGCTTCTTCTAACAGTTATTTAAGGGGTTCTCAAAATACTGTGAAAGCAGCTGGTGCTTACACTCGCCAGCATTTGGCAAAAATTGTATTTCTGGTGTTCGATAGAAGACAGAATTACTGTTGGGGCAAAAAACTATGGCATTTCAGTGGCTAAAAACTGCTAGTTGGCATAAAAAGCTACGAAAGCCGCCTAGGAGCGAAAAAAATCTGTAAAAATAGACCTGTCGTTACATATATAACGGACGAATGTCCCATCCCCCTTGGCGTTCACTGTATCGAGAGCCGATTGTAGTTTCATACCAATTATTTATTTCTTGTTTTTACCTTACAGACATATCATCGTAACAAGCGGTCCGTTTTTAGTTGGCGATCTGTGGGATATTTTATGCCAGGCATTGCAAAATGCTTGCAAAGTTAGTTTGTTCAGCGTAAAACAGTTGATGGTTGCATTTCGGGCCAATTCCGATAACTTTTACGGTGATATAGGACAGGTTAAAGTGGCTGCAAAATCAGATTGCTCACCCGAAGATAACGAACGATTGAAACAATTAGCACAACAGGTAATTACGGAACAATAATTTGTGCGGTTGACATTTTTTCGCAAGCTTTCGTGACTAAATTTAACCATTTTCTAGGTTTTTTTATTGGACAATCAGCGATCCGTGCCAAACGGCATGTTTATGGATGATCCAATCGATGATGACCGCTCCTACATTTTTCTTCTATATCCTCCGGGAGTAGAACTAACTTTGAATCCAGAAGTCTTTGTCGTAAAGTATGATAAACTTAATTTCTGGATTGCGTATAGATTTTTTGATATCGTTCGGGCTTTTAACGAATGTCCCTTTTCGTTTGTCAGGGTTCCGTTTCGAAGCCTGGTTGTCGGCCTTCTTTCTCACCAGATTCTTTTACAGACAATAGGAGCTATATTGCTTCAAGGCTTGCCGCACATTGTACCGAGTTTAGCCAATATTTTGCTCCAGAGTCCAGCCCCGACTCCTACTTTACCGAAACGTCCTCTCGGTGCACTCGTGGATCAATCCAAAGATGGAAACACACAGCTTCCAGGTAGTTTTCAAATCTCCCGAGCTAATTGTAATTTTTTAAACGGATCTTGGAAGTTATTACCGCAATATACAATTTTTTATTTATCGGCGTGTGACAATATGTATTTGTTTATTTCTTAGGCATGCTACGATATCTTTCTCGTAAGCAGCTTTTCGTCCTCCTGAATTGTTTGGAAGATTCGTATAGAACGGCTTGCGAATTCGACGTCCGACCCGGATTAAAGTTTCTGGTTCAGAAAGTTGCCCGCGCGAATGCGGCGGCAAATCTCTACAAGCAAACCGGAGCGAGTTGGACGATCCGTTCCATCGTGCTTCTAGAGCTGTGCCTTCACTATCAGCAGTTCTCGTGCAGCGTAGAATCTCCTGAAACCGCGAAGGAGGAAGCCAGATATTTCATCGCCAAAATGAAGACTACGTTTTCAGACATGTGCAACTTGTATGCTGAATTGTTCGTGAAAAAGGACTCTGATTGCTTCGATAGGCTGCAAGATCAACCCATATTTTTCCTAGTTGCGCAAACGGACGATTACATGGAAACGAGGCACAAAAACGAGGAGAAGACGGGTCCGCTTGTCACCGTCACGCTTGCTAAAGAGGATAAAGATGATGAAGTCGGAGCGGTCCTGGAAGAACGCGCTACGGAAGAAAGCCACAGATCGGATATCAGCGACGAAAGTCCGGAGTCTGCCCAAGATGTTTTAGCCGAAATGGGCAGCGAAGCGGACGAGGAGAAAGAAGACGATGATACGCAAATCTACAGCGTCGCAACCCAGAAAGATATCGACTGTGTCGTGGAAGAATTCAAGAAGCGCAAACAACAGCACGCAATGCCGACTATGAAAAGGGAGAAGAGGAAAAACCCATTCAACGTGGAACGAACGAGGCAACACAGAACAGAGCCGCAAGAAACGAAATTGCCTTCGGTATTGAAGGTTTGTATTTGCCTTTCAGTATAACGAACCGCTCTATATACCGAACAAAGTAGCTGGTCCCGACCAAAATGTCTATATCTCTCATATATTGGCCTCTCGGTATAACGAACGGCAATCCGATGGCTTAAGGGGGATCTGAACTGCATGTTTTGCTATGGGGAAATTTTAAAACCTACTTTTAAAAAAACTACTTGTTATAATACAAAAATAAAAATTGATAAAAATGCAGTATTTTTGTAGCTGCCGCATGATCAAAATTTAATAATTTTCCCATATATAGGGAATTTTTAAAAAATTAAAAACTAAAATATGCCACTAGGTGGCAACAGGTACTCGAACGTGGCATAAAAAGCAACAAAAGAAACCTAGGAGCGAAAAAGTGTAAAAGCAGACCGCTCGCTATAACGAACGATTGACTGTATCTTTAGGCTTATTTGAAAGTTGTAGAAAGTTTTTAACCATTTCAAAATGATAAGAACTGAATATTTCTCTTTTTTAGGATCACGAAGCTCACGTCAAAGTGCGCACTGAAATGCTTCTATCGGTATTCGATTTCTTTTGCCAATTGGACGATCCTCAATTTAAGAGACTCTTGCCGTCTGTTTTCCCTTTTGTACGCACGCTCGTCGCTCACGGAAATGATTCTACGCTACGCCAGACGTTAGCCGAATTTTTGGATCGACTCGCTTTGTTGTATTCATTCGGAACGGAATCGGACTAAAGCTTTTTTTAATACCGGTTAGTTGATTTAATGTACGTATTTTAGTACGTATTAATGAAATTTTCTTTGATTGTTTCACCCTTATGTTTAAGACGATATTATACAGTCTCGTAATAAGGTGATCAACTGTCTTGCTTTGAGGCTGAACTGACATTTTCATGGCACACCATCAGTATTGTAAGAGAAGTTTTACCTAAAATATTTGTATTATTTCCAACGAATCCTGAAATATCAATCTTGGCTGCGATAAGTAAAATTCTTATTGCTAAAACTTGGTCAACGAAAACATGATTACGAATCCATTGTTAATTCTTATATCTTGCGTGATAGTGGAAATGTCTAACGATCTTTGCCATTAATTGGTGCCGGGCAAGTATACTAATTTATGCATAACTATATTGAATCTCTACATAACTCTAGTCATTGTATGCTGTTTAGCGATTTATTCCGTCGTCGGTTTTGACACGGATTAGTCAATGCCTTCTGTATCAATTGTGACTTTACATTCCCATATACATGTACAAGCATTAAAAAAATATTTTTATTTCAAATGGAATTTTGAAAAATATAATTTTCTTTTCTTTCCACAACAGGACTCGCGTTCATTGAAGATAAAATTGAGTGAGGATCGAGTAAATGCATTTCAAATTAAAATTGTTGTTTACGAAAAGAAGCAAAACACTGGAAGTAACAGGTGGGTGTTATATATTTTAGTTTTTATGGAGTTATTATTAGTTTAAAATTTGGCGCTTAAAATTAACCCCCATACCACAGTTGCACAAATGGCACAGATTGAGACCAAGCTGTATCTTAAGTTCTGGGATTGGTACCACAGCTAGTAACATCTGAGCCTTTAGATCAAGGTTGGTCAATGAGGTACCTTGATACGGCAGTTTTCAAAATGACGGAATAAGAAAAATGTTACGTGCACCATGTTTCCAGATTAAAATTCTCATTTTTCCCTATCAATCGCTGCTGTCGCGATATGGATATTGATAGGGAATTCTGTGATATTTTCGATTTTTCTTGCCTGGAGCTCCATCTCAGGTTAGCTGTCGACGAACTGGTACCGAATTTGCTCAAATTTCGAGCTTTGTTTCATCGGAACAGAAGCTTAAGGGGGCGATCCCCACTATGATCCCAATGGTTAAGATGGGGCCGAATTTCGAGCTGTTGTTTTTCCCTTTTGTTTTTAAAATTTTTTGAAAATTTTTTT
>JAQGCC010000549.1:0-34467 GCA_034698905.1 Xestoiulus laeticollis
AAAATTTTAATTACACAAGTCGCTGACTTGGTTGAGAGCTTTCCCCATAGGAAACGGGGTGTTTAGTTTCCCCTTAAGACAATTAATTTTCTGCTATGACGCGAGTTTTCATGTTTTAAGTTTTAATGTTGTAGTATATCAACTTTAAGCCAAATGCAAAAATATAATTCTATTCCTTTTCCTAATGCGTGCTAAGCGTTACAATTACTAAAAAATTATAATTTGAATTTCCAAGAAAAATGGCCATAGGCAAAAATCTAAAAACATAAGTAGAAAGAGCACACATGACTTTATATTAAAATGCATTAAAAGAATTTTCATAGCTATAAGATTTAAGAAAAAATGTGGAGTGGCACGACAACCATATTTATCGTATTATGGAAAAACTAACTTCATTTGTTGTGGATTTCTGGACTACTTTTTTGGCCTTTCAGTAATATATTATTTGAATTAATCTTTGGTGACTAAATCATGAAAAAACTCAATAATTAAAAGACGGTCCTACGAATATTAAATTTTGATATGCCTGCAATTTTTAGAAAGTTAAAGGATGATTCCTCTGCATTGGTGAAACCCTGATCGTTGCATGGCGGTATTATGCTGTTCAGTGCAACAGCATAATGGACAAATATACAATGTATAATTACTGCAGCAAACAAGTATAGAAAGGGAGTTCTTACAATAAGCATGTGCAGCATTTCTAATTATAATATGAATGGTAAAGCCCCAGGCCAGGCTAGGCTGCAGATGCGCGGTAGGCTAGCCTCAAACAGGGTATCGAATTTAATTTAAATTTTAGAATTATAAAATTCCCACATTAATATCTCGTGCAAAAATTCTCTTTTGATTAAAAACTTTGTTTGAGGCTAGCCAAACGCGCGTTAACAGCCTAGTCTGGCCTGAGGTCATGCTTGCCCTGGTCAAAAATTCCATAGAAAGTAATTAATAGAGAAATTCTATTGGTTTTATTGGTTTCTATCATTTTATTGCATTTTTATTGATTTGTATTGGCTGGATCATTCAACAATAAATTAAAACAGTTCAAAGCAATAGAAAACAATAGGATTTTTCTATGATCCTATTGTCACCAATAGAAACCAATACGCCAAAAAAACCAATACAACTTTTGACCAGGGTGACCACCTTGTCAAATAAACATAATCAACCTACTGTATCCTGTCAGCCAATCTTTGTTCCAAAGTGCTGTCAAATTTCTCGATTATTAATTTGGCTACCTTCTCTGCCACCACGTCATTTGACTCTGCCTTTTTATTAGTACAACAACTGATGCTATACAGATTTCCACAAGAGATGCCACAGAATCCATCATCATCATTTCCCTTTTCATTAGAAATGCCAAATGCTGCCATCGTTCTGTTGCCTATGTTGTCGTTATTTCCATTCTGTTGGACGACGACTTCGGTTACCGGTTCCTATGGAGGATAGGGGCAAGACAAGATTTTTTAAAAAAAAATATCATTTTATGTAGAATTGAGATTTGCATTCAAGCAACTATAGTCTTACCTGCTTTGCATTAGCCTCGATGTTTGCATTCTCTCTGACACCCCATGTTATGTCGTTCATGTTCATAACCGAGTAAATGATAAGCAATAAGTACATAGAGGGAATCACGACCCAATAGATGACTCCGAAAATGAGACAGGTCCATTCCATGGGATGGAGCATAGCCGTTATGATCATCAATCCTGCAGTCATAATGAGGAAAAATGAAGATGGTGCTAACCAGCCTTCTGTCGCAATCTCCATAAATATTCCAACCAGGACAGCCATCATTAGTAGTGCATAGAAGCAGGTTAACACTCCTGCCACCTTTAACTGTAAACACGAAATGGAAATTATCATTTAAGGAATTTGGGAATAGCTTTTCTTCTATTATGATGCTAAAGGAAATGCCTAAATTTAAAGTATTTGATGGTTCTTAACAATGATCTTGATAGGAATTGGAAGAGCATGGACATTAGTCTTTCAACCATGTGCAGACTAGTCAAAGCTATTGTGTCATGGTACTCTAGTTAAAAATTGTATTGTTATATGACCCATTGGTTTCTATTGTTGACAGTAGGATAATAGAAAAATCATAGTATTATATTGCTTTAAACTGTTTTAATTTATTGTCAAGCAATCCAGTCAGGAAAAATCCTTTTTTAAAGAACATTATCAAAATCATACAAGTTCCATTGCAGGTATTGTAAATTAGACATTACATTCCTGCTAAATAATGACCCTGCCTGAAAGTTTTACCTGAAATTCTTGTTTGCAAAAATAGCAAACAAGCATGAAAATTAGAACTGGAATGAGGTTCAACCACATAGCTGTCCAGATGTCAACTCCAAGGGCTGCATTCATGGAACCCATTATCATGAGAAAAATAGTGCCTGGACCAATAATGGCACTGGCCATCAACACAATCTGAAACAAAGTTTAGCAATCAGTATGTCTTTCAATGATCATTTGCCATCTTAATGTGACTCGGCATGTCTAAAATAAATTTGCCTGATAGATAATGTAGATAATAGAGATGTCATTGTTTTTATCGATTGTGCGCTTGGAGCTTGTCAGTAAATCTAAGATGTTTGCCATCGTGGAAGGGACCCAACGTCTTCTTTGCTGGAAGAAGACATTGAAAGATTCGGGACAATGGGTGTATGCATCGGATGCACTTGCATATTCTACCCGGAAGCCTTGTTGTAACATCAGGGTACATAACCAACGGTCTTCCCCTATTGAATAAAAAATGTTTAAAAACGGTGTAATTATGGGAGAGTTCAAACTTATAGGTTTAATTTTGATGAAAATACAATGCAAATAGCAAATTCAAAGTGTTGAGACATGTCAGGCAAAGCTCTGAGGTTAGAGGAGACTAACTGGTATCACTTCCTGTTCAACCTGCATGCACAAACTGTACCGTACCTTGATCGTACTGCACATACTCTATGGCTTCCTCAGCTCGAGTTGTATATGTTTGCAAAACGTTGGGAGCAATGATAGCCTGAGCACGGAAGAGGGAAAAACACCCAGGACTGCACAAAACACAGCCAATGACGTGCTCTGTCGCTTTCTGAAGCCAATGACCTAATTAAATTCAATTCAATTTAATTCGTTACTTTTCAGTCAGCATGTAACATGCCATGTGGCAGGAGGCAAAGTGCCAGATATTTAAGGGGATACGGTGGAGTATAAATTGTACAGAGTAATACTAAGAGTAATAGTACACCGTATACTCTTCCCCTTAAAAATCTGTAACTTTGCCCCCTGTAACATGGCATGATAAATGCTGACTGCAGGGTAACGAATTGAATTGAAGAGTATACCTATAGCATATTCAAATTTCTGATACCATGCCATCAGTCCTAGGCACAAAAAAAACATTTGTTAAAACAGAATTCAAAAGGGAATGTCTGCATGATGAAGTTTCTGCATGTAATCACATTACCTGATCCAACTGGGTGTATTCTTCCACAGGCAGCACCCAAGTTCTGATTCTTATTCATGAGATCCACGAGCAAGAGCACTGCTTCTGGTGCAAATTCAATGTCTCCATCAAGGGCAAGTATATATGTGTTATTGGCCTTATCCATTTTTCTGTTGTCATCAAGATCCAAGCAGTCCAGTTTCATTCCTAGGAGGTAGCGCATGTACATGACCTACAGGAATGGTTGATGTATTTTAACAAACCTAGATTGCATGCAAGCTCATCATGTGATAAATAAATGTCTAGCTCTTACCTGGCTCCACCTTTTGCGATTTCTTATTAGATTGATATCTTTTAAGTGCAAGTAGAGTTTATTTCCACCCAATAATTTGTAGACTAGACGACATCCATAAGGTGTTTTAATTTTTTTTGGTTTCCTCAGTTTGGGAACTATTCCTAAGCTTGAATATGCTTTTCTGTAAGTATTAACAGTTCGAAAATTAGCTCTGCCATTGCATAATAGAATCATGTAGCAATTATAACATAATATTTTTAATATTTTTAATGTATATGATGTAATTTTAAGTTTTCATTGTTGTGACGTTAGATGTTGAAAAAAGATTTGCAATGTATGCTCAAAGTATATATTGTACTCACTCTGCTGCTTGATCCATCACTACGTCGATCAGTGTATGTACATATTCGTTAAATCCTTTATTTTCCTTTGTCTTTTTATCGTAGATAATGGTATCGTCCATAAAAATGTGACCTGATAATGTGAAAACGGATACATGTATTTTCCAATTAGAAAAACTGTATTTTTTTAGGAGTGAAATAACATTAATGTATGTTGTCATCTGAAAAAGCCATCAAAACATGACAAATATTGTTTTTGTGGAGATGCTTAAAAGATGTTGTTGAATATACAGGGTGGACCGTTTTTTCACCCAAAGTCAAATTAAAAATGAAAGAGAATGGTATTATTATATAATTCAATTCTTTTCGCCTTAATTCGACATTATTTAAAGTTGTTAGAATGTTTTTAAGAAGTCCCCCTACCAAATGGCATTTGTTTGCTGACTGTATAGGGTACCGAGTTGAATTGAATTGAAAAGTTAGGGGAAAACTCAAAGTGGTGAAAACCTAGGTACCATAAGGCTTCACTGCAATATCCATCACTGTGATGCAGCTTAGCTACCATTTGAAGTTTTTCTGTGCTTAAAAACATTGTAACAACTTCAAATAAATGTTATTGAAGATTAAAACAGTTGATTAAATAAAAACAGATCATGTTTTTTTTTTCCTATTTTGATTTTTTGTTTCAAGTGTTAGCGGTAAAAAGTTATGTGGATTCCAATGGTCGTAGGTAATTTTTTTTTAAGTATAACGGTTAAAAAAAAAAAACTCGGGTAGCACTGAGTTTTGGTCCACCCTGTTAACCAAATTAACGATAAAAATACATTTTTAGGCAATAATCTAACGAAGTAATACTTGCCTTCCAATTTGTAAAAATCATTAACTTCTTCATGAGCTTCATTGATATAATTTTTGGTGATTCTTTTTTTGCACTGATCTAGATCCAATCTTTAATAAAAAAAAGCCATTTTATATGTATTAATTGGAATAATGTTAATGTAAGCTCCTGGTGGAGATGTCATGGGTAATCAATCAACTATTTTCAGACTATATCTTAGAATGAAATTATGTTTCCTTAATTGAAGTAATAGAAGTTTGATTTTTGGATTATATTGGTAGTACTATTTCAGGAAAACTTCTGGAAAAAAACAATTGGAATTTAACAACCCCTTGAATATTTTTCTCAGTTACCTCATAAGGGAAGTAAGTGTTGCCAGCATTTCCTCCTTAGATTCATGCCACATGGTGATGCAAGCTTTGATGTTTGGAATCTTATCTTCAGATTGAGGTTCTACTTCTTCAATACTGGATTCATCATTCCTATTATTTACCTGGTTGCGTAAGACTTGATAGGAATTGTCGTTCTGTGTGTATTAATTGCATTTATTAAAGGAATGTTCAACTCAAAGTTAACATGACAGGTTTCTTGGGTTTAGCATCCCCTAAAATGGTCATAATAGGCCATATTTTAATAAGTTATTTTCAATTTCGATCGCCCCTTACCGATACTTGTTTCGAGTACTCGTCACCGTCATCTCGTCGTCTGTTTGCCATAACTGACTGATCAACAAGAATTCCATCATACATTGGGTTCAAAAAAATCCTGTAAATAAACAATATATGATGACTGTATACTAGCTGATGGCCTTTCACAATTTTCGATCTTATAAAATATTGCTTGTTCGCTGTTCGCTTTTGAAATTTTATCATTTTCATTTACCGTATTTATTCGTGTAAGGGCCCCACTGACTATCAATACATTTTTTTGCGGGAGAAAAACTCAAGAAGGCAAAACTTTGTTAAAAAGGGGGCCTTACACGAGTAAATACATTATTACCACATATTGGGCCATTTTATCACATGGGACCCGGGTGGAAAAAATATATAAGGCCATATTATATGAAATTTTCCAGATATGTCTGCATCCAAAATTGGCCACATATACCCAGATATGGCATATCTAGACATATTTGGGTAGATATGTCATATATGGCATGTCTGGGCTCATGTCTTGCTCAATAGATTTGAAAAATTTATTTTTTATCATATAGCCTAGACCTTTTCAGATAAACTGATCAGTCTAGAAGAAGACACTTTACAAAAATATCTAAAGACACTCGACAAAAGTAATCTTAAGACAGTCGACAAAAGTATCTTAAGACAGTCGACAGAAGTATCTTTATGCATTCGACAAAACTATCTTAAAACACTCTACAAAAATATCACAACACACTCGACAAATATATTTTAAGACATTTGCCAAAAGTGTCTTAATTGACTAAAGTATCTTAAGATACTCGACTAAATTTAGTCGAGTATCATGCCAGATTTTGCCATATATGGCGGCATGTATGTCCAAATCCATATACATTAAATCATATATATGGACAATTTTTGATATAGCGATATGTGGCAAGTCTGGTCATACCTATAATTAATTTATATATGGACAATTCTATGTATGGCGGCATATGTAGGCAGGTATGGCCAAATCCAATTAATTTACATATGGGTATTTTCGGATATAGCCATACATGGATCCATGTATTCTCTGTATAAGACATATATGGCCATATATAATTTTTCCACCCGGTTATATACATGTATCTTGAGAATAACAGTACTCACTTTTCTGTGCAAGCCAAGCGTTCGCACTTCGGCTTCCATATGTGGAATGTAATCCACATTTGCGATGTCAACCAGAAAAACCAGATCCAAGCATAATCGTTGATGATAAAATCGGTGAAGAACTCTTGGGGTGGACATTCCCAATATAAATATCGTGGAATTAGGTTTTTCAGATAACAGACATCCGCATTTTTCATGCCGCAGCCGATGACAAGCAAAGAGATGGCAGTTGGCACTGCCAGAGTGATAGGAATGGCAAAGCTGAATCCTTGCATCTTAACACGACAAGCAAATTTGCTGGTAATGTAGCACAAGTAGGCGCTAGCAATCTATTGGGAAAAAAATGTGCATGAAAATGGATGTCACTCAAAATATTTGCATTTTTTTTTTAAATTTTGCTGGATATTATTGGCCCACTGCACAATATTCGTAATGTCTTGTGGCTAAAAAGGTTGAGCAGGGTAATGGATTCACACAAAAAACGATGGTTTAAAATTTAACTCAATGCTGAGTGCTATATAGACATACTTGATGTGCAAATTTTATAATTCTAAAATTTAAATTATAAATTCGATGCCCTGTTTGAGGCTAGCCAAACGCGCGTTTCCAGCCTAGTGTGACCTGGGTGTAAGTGTAACCAAATGTTGGATTACAATTACTGAGCAATGTGTTGAGTCGCAGTTACCCACAGAAGTTTTGTTTAAAATTTGCCCAGAATTGGGTAAATGTGAGGTTTGTACCATTTATAAGCAACTCATAATTGAGTACTTTATACCCAACCATTGTGTATTAAAGATTTGGGTTATTTTATGGTGATTTCCATACCCAAATTGATGTGGAGGTAAATTCAAAAAATAAAAGTAGGGCTACAAGTTAAATATATATTTTCTCCAAATGATCATATCTCGTAAAACCATTTATAATAAACTGGAACAAACACATTCCATGACAAAAATATGTAAAAATTGTTGGCCTACTTAGAATTTTTGAAGTTGCACACCAGCACTCTATTTGAAGGATGGTTGGGGGTTAATTTATATCAAATAGACAAGTTTTAATAATATTAAACTTTCATATATATAAAAACCTCAAATAACCCTACTGATTCAGTTACATAGCAATTTACTTTCACACTAAAAACGTTGGGTTAAAATTCAACCCAATATTGAGTGATATAGGGTACATACCAACATTGGGTTAATATTGGGTTGAATTTAAGTGTAACAACCAAATGTTGGATTAAAATTGCCCAACGTTAGGTCACAGTTATTAACACAGGTTTTTGGTAAATGTGAAGTTTGTGTTATTTGTAATAAAGTTACTCAATTATGAGTTGATTATAAATAACACAAGCCTCTCATTTTACCCAATTCTGAGCATATATTTTAACCAAAACCTGTGTTAATAACTGTGACCTAACGTTGGGTAACTTTAACCCAACATTTGGTTGTTACGCTTAAATTCAACCCAATGTTGCTATGTCCATATATCACTCAATATTGGGTTGAATTTTAACCCAACGTTTTTAGTGTGTATTCTTGGATTACACACAGAAATGCAATACAAAACTTTTTAGTCTGTAAGAGGGATCATGTCATTATTAAATCAAGATGTTGTCCAAAATTTACAGGTATAGTCTATAATACTTGCCTGAATGCCCCACACAGCAATGGCTGCTGTGCCATCAGCCTTCACACTGTAAGAATCTGAGTCTGAGGCTGGCTGGATCACTTCAGAGATACTGCCATCCAAATGTGGATTCAGGTAGATGTGATTGGAGACATTCGTTGGCTTGATTTCAATTGGTCTGGATGAGTTAAAGGTGATGAAATATTTGAAAATGAAATTTCCATCCTGTCCGTCTTGACTGGCTGTAAGATATACTAGTCCAACCATGCTGCAGAAGAAGACTAACATCTTCCAGATCGAAACGATGAAATACACAAAATAGCGGGTTCGCAATTTGTCAAGGGACTCCTTCATGTCGTACAAGTATCGGATGAATTCAAAAGAGGAGTTCTCATCGATGTAGTTTTCCCACCAACCCAGGGATGTCAGAAAGATGCCAACTGGAATGGCCCATACACTGTTCCTCAGCTGCTGATGCTCGAAGATTGGCCAGATAAAGAGGCCGGACAATTGGGAGGCAATGGCCAGTCCATCGATGATAAGACAGATTAGAAAAGCATCAGTAATTTTTCTTTTTTTGACCCGCGATAACATGTTTAGAATTCCAGGAGCAATGCACAGACAGTTGGTCAGCATTAGTCCTTTGACCACGTCCAGTTCTGGAAGCACTATGAAGGCTAGTAGTGCTACCCCAACCGTGTGCAAAGTTTCAAATAACCACACCTGCAATGATAGTTAAAATAAATAAATCTGAATATGGGTCGGTTAAAATCTGAGGAGACAATACACGTGAGGAATCACAGACAGCTTTCCAGAAACTCAGAATTCATGAGATTGTTTGGTTTTGTGTAATGAATTGTAGTGTATTTGTTTTAGGACATCAAATATGATTATTTTTTGCAAATACTATAGTTGAAGCATTTTTATGGCCATTGGGAAATGCCATATATGAGCACGCATATTGCACGTTACTGACACGTTTCGAGCATGTTTTCATCATAAGAGTCGCCGGCTCTCGATAAAACGAACACCAAGGAGATGGGACATTCGTTCGTTCTATCGAGCGTTCGTTATACTGTACTCTGATTTTACATATTTCTTTTCGCTCTTATAGTCGACTTTCATGGCTTTTTATGACACGTACGTGACAGTATTTTCCAACTGAATTAAATGACATAATTTTTTGCCTCAACAATACTTCTGTCTTATATTGAACACTAAAATAGAATTTTTGCCATATGCTGGAGTTTGAGTTTATGCACTCAGACTTTTGAGAATTGCTATAGCTGCAGTATTTTGAGTGCCCCTTAAATAAACTTATAAGGTTTTAAGATATTAACGTTTAAAACCATTTCTTAAAATCAATGAAAATATTAATATTACGACATAACAGGATGCATTTCTCTGGCATACGACATCGAATTGCTGTTCGTTGTAAACAGTCATTTAGTATTGTGGGATATACTGTTCGTTATATCGAGATTTTAGAAATAAATGTAGAGGGAGTGAATATATAAAATGATGTTTTTGTTGCAAGGCGTACATTGAAAGAACTTTATTGGTAATACTGAATGTTTTTCTAATTGTTTATATATTATCGAGTTCATGTCATGTAGTGCATTAGCCATTGTTCTCGATCATTTTTTTGTTCTAATTATCTATTTATATTTAGGTTTTATAAGTTAACCTATAGTATAACCAGACAACTTACCAAGGAAAATTCTTGTATCGTTGGCTTATCGTACGTCTTGAAAGTAATCATACGGACTGATCTTAACAGCGTGAAGAATTCCGGTGTAATAAATGCAAAAAATGTCACCCAAATCCATTGGGCTTGCTCCTGTAAGCTCAATACTGCCTCGTAGCTTTGAAAATCGTTATTCTTAGCTATAATTAAACAATTTTTCAAACAAATATTTCAAAGTTATTTTATATTGTGACTTGCTAATCTCTGAAGCAAATATCATTGTACGAGACTCCATATGCTTTTGAGATTATGGAACATCCCATTGAAAATTATAATTCATGTTCAATGTGTTCTTATTAGAGTTTAGAGTGGAATCTCATAATAGACTTAAAATATTATTATTAAAAACTCGTGCCATGGAGAAACGTTGAAATTCCTTTGATTTTGTGATTTCATTTAGTCCTATATTTCTCGTTTTTCATAATCCCAGGTAGCATGTTCCATAATCCTATTCATTTTTTTAATATAATGGATGAAATCACAATCTTGATTAGCAAATTGACTTACTGTCACAATAGGGAGTGGTTTTTCCAGGCCTTATTTGTGACGTCATGAATAGCAGCGTTCCCTTTGCAATCATTGCTGATATGATCACAATGGCAAATGCCAAAATGTAAGTCACAATTTTAAAAATTTGACGAGAGATTTCGTAGCACACATTACTGCCCGTGTTAGTGGACTCAAATTCTGTTTTTATAAATCTGTCGTGTGCTTTCGGCAAATTCGTTTCCTCCGATCTATTATTCAGTACAAGAAACCGTCTTTAATTCATTTGTTCTTAGAAGTGGCTAATTGTAATTTACATTCTAATTACTAATAAAACAATCAAAATATCATACTCTGAAAAATGAACACATCTTCCAGGTTGGTTGTCCTGTACTTGAAATACTGGCGAATTCTGGAATTACAGATACACATTCAGCATTTTCTCTTTAATTAAAATATAAAATTGGTGGTAAAGATTTTATGGACAAACTATACCACATATAGATTTTCGGCGGCAGCGATCTGTGGACTAGCCGATGTATTGACGTTCACATTCTAGGAAGATTACAGAAATCTATATATAGTCAGTATTTTCGTGTTGATTGTAAAAAATATCTTCTAAGGACCTGTTGCACTAACTAAGGTGAAAATTTAAAGTTTACCTGCTTTGGGTTGAATTATATACATTTAATTCCAGGCTAATATCCAGGTTAGCTGTTTGTGTTGCACCAAATAACCCTTGATAAAAACTACCCAGGGTTATAGAACCCGTGTTTAACCATATACAGAAAACAAGATGGCCTCCATCTTATTTTAGCATATCATAAGGTTATCCCTGTCTACTGGCTAGGTTATATCCTTTCTCTCAATTTTTTTCCTAACCCATGATTGTGCAATGTAAAATGTGGGTTATACAATATATACATGTATATTAATTGTTATACGGGCAGTTAACCCTAAGTATATTCTTAACCTCTGTTGGTGCAAATGGATTTAAAAATGCAGCTATTTGAGAAAGTATTGCTAAAATTATTGGTGCCATTTTTGTACTAAAGTAAAGGCAGTTTTTTTTCAATTTTTCGTAAAAACTTAAAAAGAAACATTCCAAAAAAAATACTAAAACGTTATGGATTCTAGGTGTAATTTAATTAAAATTTATTTCAAAATATTGGAATTAAAGAGATAACCTGTAGCAAAAATTCTCAAATGTACTTAAAAATAAATGAACACTTACGTTTATATCCATATATTGATCTTCTTCAAGAATGTTCTGATCTGTGTGCCTCATTGTAACTTTTGTAATCAAATTTAATGTCCTGAATGATGCACTTTTTTATCGCGTATATGTTCGTCCAGTTTCTTGATCCGTTTTATAGGTGTTTTAAACGATGATATCATCATTTTACGGTATCTTTTCCGCTTTTTGTTACCAAATCTGATGGATAAGCTGATACAGTTTTCATAAACCTAAACAACAACAATACGTATAGTACATATTTAAACTTGAAAATATTAAATAATTTTTCGATTAGCTTTGCGCTTTGAACATTCCATCTTCACCTGGTGTTTTTATGATTTTAATCGGATTGAAAAGATAAATAATGTGTCATCTGTAAATTAAGCATGCAGTATATTGAGGGTATAAATTACTAATACGTTTCCTATAATTTTGAAATCAGTAAGTTTCAAGCGGTTCCTATCTCATTTATCACAAGTTGTCAATTCATAGTATTTTTTTTTACTTGTTCGGCGATAGCAACCATTTTATGCTTTTGATTATGTCCCGGTTAAAACTACTTTTTACAGGATTTATTTGCAACCAAGGAGACATTCTGCATCTTATCACAATGTCGAGTTTTATGAATTCTCATTATCCTTCTGTGAAGAAAGGAGAGAATGATATAAAATAGACCTTGATTTTCTTAATCCGAGTTGAGAATACTTAATTAATAGGATAAAATATTTAAAAAAAACAATGATTTATTTACAGAAATTCAAGTGGTCGATGTTACAGCATTTATTACACTCATCTGCATGAACAGTAAAAACTGGAATAGTGACTATCTCTGTGTAGTGATCACCTCTCCATAGTGACCCCCTATTTGTAATGATCACCTCTCCATAATGACCCCCTATTTATAGTGATCACCTCTCCAAAGTGATCTTATCTCCATAGTGGCCCCCTATTTACAATTGTATAGTGATTCCTTATTTATAGTGGGTCTCCATAGTAAGCACTTTCGTAAATTGGTTTTAGTTATGTTTTACTTTATACAAATTCTCTGTATAATGACCACAGGTCTTTCATGTATAGTGACCACGGTGTACCATCTCTTTTTTAACTTTTCCATTAACAATGCACCTACTAAAGTGACCATGTTCAATTTGCATTACATGTAATAAGAATTTCAAGTCAATTGGAAGGGGAAATCCCTTATGGGAAAATATAAGAAGAAAAGGGGAGTGACATAAGTCATCTTGCTTGCTGTTTTAACCCTAGCATATCTCATACCACCCAGCGTTATAGTGATCAATTTTGTCGTTTTTTTGGGTGGTAACTATGCCAGTGTGTAAAATTAGGAATAAATGTACAGCATTCATACTTGTTCAGTTTTTGAATGCCATATCTGAAAACGTGAACATTTTTGACTTTATCTGAGAAAAATCTATATCGAAATCAATGATTTATTTCTTTATTGTGTTTAATCATATTTGGATTGCATAAGCTTTGAATTTTAATATCTTCTATCGCAACCAGTATTCGTGGAATTGCTCGACCCTGACGCCAATTCTTGTAATGGTTCAGATTCATCTGCTGATTCTTCAGAAAGGGCTCCGTATCTATTCTCAGAATTAAGACCCCACGGTATCTGACTATATTGTCGGCCTCGCCTGATCAGTTGAGTAGCAATCTCTGGTGGTATAGAGGGTGATGATCTCAGTATCCAGTTCACACCATAACCTGTAAATTAATTTAACAAGTACATAAAACTTAATAAAACATAAAACAAGTATATAAAACTTAGATTATTGCAGAATTCCTGCGATTTCAATTTTTCTGCTACTATTTGCCTCACCTGGGGTATCGGTTTCAAATGTTTTTAAACGTCGCCTAAATCGACTTTCCATGTCATATTTTTTGGTCTTTTTGGCTTTGTTCTTTTGCTGCATATTGTGAAGGGTATTTCTTCTACCATTACGAAGCCATAGCGATTTGTTGGAATTTGATTCTGATGTGTCGATATCACGAGTTTGCTAGCAGAATGAGTGCATGTTAATTAACTTCATTTGTTAGATACATGAGAAAAATAAATGTGTATTGGAAAAATAAAAATGTAATCATCTTTAGAGGATAGGCATTCTTATTAAAGTAACATTCTGAGTTATTCTAACAAATCTCTATTTTGACCCAGTGTTACATATCTGTAGCTCTTGTTGCATTGCTATACAGGGTGTATCGAAAGTCATTAGACAAATTTACAGGATTTGTAGATGGTGGCATGTGGAGTATAAATGCCCATAGAACATGTGTGTGGCAAGGCAAATGAAGAAAGCAAGGGGTAGCCATGTAAATATGTTTTCCCATATGTAAGTAATCCCTAATTTGCTAAACAAATACGATTTTCACGGGGTTTGTATAGCTGGTGGTATTCAGAGTATAAATGCCCACAGAACATGGCTGCCCTTTGATATCTTCATATGACTTCCCTACATTACTTCAGTGCAATACAAAGACATGGGGATATAAACGAAAAATACACTATTTTATGTCCAGTAGACATTTCCGTCCACATGTTCTTTAGGTATTTATACTCCACATACCACCAGCTACAAACCATGTACAAATCGTCTTTGTATTGTAAATTGGGGATTATTTATGTATGCGAAAACATATTTACATGGCTGCCTTTTGCTTTCTTCATTTGGCTTCCCACCCACATGTTCTATGGGCATTTATACTCCACATGCCACCAGCTACAAATCCTGTAAATTTGTCAATTGAATTTCGGTACACCCTGAATACTGCTAAAATCTTAATATCCTAATAAGAAATCTTCCCTCGTGGTTTATGACCATAAGGGAAGACTTCCCTGCAATACTTCAGTGCAATACAAAGGGATGGGGTTATAATCGAAAAATAGACAATATAGTTAAAGCCATTTTTTATTGTTATTTGACCCATTAGTTGTTATTGCTGACAATAGGATCATAGACAAATCCTATTATTTTCTATTGGTTTGAACTGTTGACTGTTGTATACTATTAATTCTATATGATCCAGTTAAAAGACCAATAGAATTCCTCTATTATTCTCTATAGAACTGAATGATATTTATAATTTTCAATTGGGATAATAAGGAGTTCCATTGTTCCATAGGCAAATAATGGGTTCCTCATGGGGTATAGCTATAGACAGCTGCGTGTTTTATTGCAATATTTGACATGGGCTGTTTATTTACGATATAAACAATATAGACTTTATTTAGTATACTTACTGAGTATACCAAAGCTGAGGCATATTTATTTCCTTCCTTTTTCTTACAAAAACGAATGTCTGTTGTGGCCAAAATTAAAGCAACAGTCCCTAAGCGATGAAAAAGCATCGCTATAAACTGTACAATTAAAAGTACCGCAAATACTAAGATTAAAACCAGTCCGATAGGCGAGATTTTCATGATGTTCCTAGACACTGTGATCTGTAAAAACAAGGAAATCATGTCAGTATACACATGTATGTACATCATCTTTGCAGAATGTGTCATGGACTTTGGAAGTCGTGCACAAATGGACTATAGGTCACCATATTCTCGTTTTGATTCCATGTAATGTTCGTGTGGGTAATATCAGGGTAACCGATGTAAATGAGGTCCTGCTGCAGTTGCAAAAACAAAATGGTCACAACAAACATGGCGTTGATCATGAAAAATGCGAACACAGTGTTGTTTCTTAATTTCTTGAGTTTGTTTTCGATAACTTTTTTCCCTTCTGGTAGGTCATCCTCTGTCAGTGGTAAAAGGTATTTATCAATGATGTATTTCCACGCAACTTCCTCATCTAGGTGCAAATGACACTCTTTTCCAAAGTTTTTGAGACAATCTTCCTCGATCCAGTAGTACTGGCCGCTGTTTACTTCTGAAATTACATGGTAAATTTAGGCCTACCAACAATTTTTTTTTTAAATTTCAAAACTATCAGCCTGTATACACATGTACATGTATATGAAAAAAAAAAAACATTTTACCGCTACCAAAGCTTCCTTCATAATCGTTGGACTTGCGCCTAAATCTGGATATTTCGTTGAATTGAATTGCCACATTTTCGGTTTCGTCCGTCTGGCATTCATTTTGTACGCTTGGAAAATCTGTCCTGTATGATAAAGAACAAACTGGTATTATTTTTAATCTATTTCTTAAAAAAATCAGTTGCTTGAAATAGGCATTGGATAGTGGGGCAGCTAACATATCGAAGTAGCATGAATTGTACATTTTGTGGTAAAAGCATGATTTTTGAAACGGAGTGTGAATAAGTATAACTCTGATATGCATATTCAACATGCTGTACTAATATTCACGCTTTTATCACAAAATGCACACTTACATGTAAGTTCTTATCTATTTATATATATATCTATTATATAGGTGATGAGTTGCTTAACAGATTTGTAAAGGCATGTAACGTCTTTAAAAAAGCATATTGTATTATATAAATCAGAATTACCCTCTGGTAACAATCGGTCCCTTTTCAATCAATGAATCGATTTTTTGTTCAAGTCTTGTGATCTTCTCCAGTACTTCATCTTTTGGTTTTGGATGAGAGCAACAGTTGATATTGCACAAATTGCCACAGCTCAAACTACAATTTTCATCGTCGTCGTTTTGATTATTTGTGTTCAATCCAAATTTCCTCATGTAATACGACCCTTTGTTGTTTTTCTTTAAAGCTGCCAGAGATTCTTTTTCTTTGTCCTTGTGACGTGAAAAATATTCTGAGTTAATTTTAAATTGTTTTTTTTTAAGAAATTCTATGGTTTTTTATTGTTATTTGGCACATTCTATTGTCGATAGTAGGGTCATATTGTTATCTATTGGTCTGAACTGTTTTAATTTATTGTCCAATGATCCAGGCAATACAAATAGACCCATGATCAATAGAATAATAAAAAACAACAATAAAAAATAAATTTCTCTATTTTTCTCTATGGAGTTATAGACCAAGTATGAATACTGTTTTCGAATTAAAGATTGTAAATGTTTTTTTATAATGTAAGGACCTTAGCATTTTTTCCTGCATTTGATGCCGAGTCTTCTCTCACGCCCCAAGATACATCGTTCATATTCATGGCAGAATAAATGATGAGCAGTAGATACATTGATGGGATAACCACCCAATAAACGAGACCAAAGATTATACAAAGGACCTCTATGGGATGGAGCAGAGCTGTTGTTACCATAAGCAATACAGTCACAACAAATGATATGGATGATGGAGCAAGCCAGCCTTCTTCTCCAATTTCCACGAAGATTCCAACAATGACGGCCATCATAAGAAATGCATAGATGCAAGTTAAGACTGTCGCTATTTTTATCTACAAGAACGTGGAAAATGACATTTAACAAGTTGCATTTCTATGGAATATTTTTTCTTTTCTTTTTGGATGTTTACTTGGGTTTTTTGCTTGAACAAGATGCAAGATAACATGAAGATTGCAACAGGAATGATGTTCAACCACGTTGCTGTAACGTTGTCCATGCCGAAAACTGCTGACATTGAACCGACGATCATCAAGAAAATTGTTCCTGGTCCGATGATGCTACTTCCCAACAAAATAATCTGCCAAAATAAACATATTTGTAGTTTATTTAATCCGAGGATTGATGCATGCTTAAGAGGCGCACTCATGCTTCCAACCTGATAAAGTATGTAGATGATGGAGATGTCATCATTACTCTTGATGGTACGCTTTGCACTATACAGCAAATCTAAAATATTTGCCATTGTCGAAGGGACCCAACGTCTTCTTTGGTTGTAAAATTCTCCAAATGATTCCGGACAGTGAGTGTAGGCATCGCTGGCTGCTGCATATTCTACTCTGTAACCCTGTTGCAACAGTAATGTGCACAACCAACGGTCCTCCCCTATACAATACATTATATATGTATCATGAAAATACTTTAGGTAAAATGTGTTTCCACAAGAACTTTATGACTTCTACATGGCATGAGGTCATCCCTGGTGAAAAGAACTTAGAGAATCATTGAATCCTACAACCCTATTATTATTTTAACAGTACCTGGACAATTGGGGAATTGATCAGTGTAAACCATTGGTTGAATCATCCTATAGCTTAATACGTGATTATACTATTCAACAATTGGATTGTTGATGTGTATCACAAAAGGTATAAACTTGCTTTTTAAACATTTGGAATCATAGAAAACAATTGGAAAGTTCAATGGTTTTCAATTGTTTTTTCCACCAGGTATACTTGTAAACATTGACATTTTCATTTGGGAGGCGATTGCTTACCTTGATCATATTGGACATAATGAATAGCTTCTGTGGCTCTTGTGGTGTAGGTCTTCATGACGTTATTTTCCATAAGGGCTTGGGCACGAAAAAGGGAAAAGCATCCTGGACTGCACAAGACACAACCGATGACATGTTCGGTGGCTTTCTGTAGCCAATGGGCAATGGCATATTCAAATTTCTGATACCAGGCTATGAAACCTTTGTAATACAATATGGTTAGGGATGTTTGAATTTCCAGTGGATCCAAAATATATGTTTTCCCTACCTGAACCAACTGGGTGAATCCTGCCACATGCTGCTCCAACTTTGGCATTTTTCTTCATCAAATCCACGAGCAGAAGCACGGCCTTTGGTTGAAATTCAATGTCACCATCAAGTGCAAGGAGAAATGTGTTTTCGGCTTTCACTTCTTTCCTGTCCAAATTAAGGCTCAAGTTATTTAGTCTTATGCCCAAAAGATAATACATGTACATAACCTAAAAAAAGTTGCAGATTGCAAATATTTCATATGTTAGACATATGCTATATTGTATGGATCAAAAAGGGGGTGTCAAAGATGCAATTATTGGTTTTGGAACTTTTGGACTTCACCTGACTCCATCGTTTGCGGTGTCGGATAAGCCTGTTATCCTTGAGATGGACATAGAGCTTATTGCCACCATGTAACTTGTAGACCAAACGGCCTCCATAGGGCGTGACATATTTTCTAGGGGGTGGTATGTAAGCTTGTGTTTCTTTGTACGCTTTTCTGCAAAAACAGAAGAAATGCTTTAAAATATGATAAAATACTTTTGCCTATAGCTTCCCCAGAGGAAAAATCCATACATGGATGTATGAATATTCACAAAAATTGTATGGATATTAACCTTATGGAAAAAAGTGATTGTCAATTGATTTCCAATTGATTGCGGACAAAATAGTGATATTTATTCCGAATATCACCAAAATTTCACAATTTTGTAAACATTTTGCAAACAACTGGTGATATTTGGAACAAACATTACTATTTTACAAACAATTTTGTCTGCAATCAATTGGCAAACACTTTTTTTCCATAAGGGTATAGCTTTCCATTTTACTTTGACCCATTATTATGATATCCACATAAATTTGTCATTGGCGTGGATATCCATAGTTATTTCGTCCATTGACATGGATATCCATAATTACTTTAACCATTGTCATGGATATCCACAGTAATTTGATCCATTGACATGGATAACAATAATTGGATATCCATAAAAATGTGATCAATCTAAATTGATATCCAGTATAACTTCATGTCCTTAAAAAAATCTCCATATAATGGATTTTTCCTCTGTGGATATGTTCCTTAATGGATTAATGCTAAAACAACAGTAAAAATGCCTAAGGTGACCACCCCAAAAAATGGTTAAGTTGGTCACTATACAGAGAATGGCCCTGAAAAACAACAAATTATGAATTTCACCATGTTTCCTCATGGATCCATTTTCATTGCCCTCTTCATAACGTTTCAGGTACTCTAATTTTCTTCTTTTATTGTAAAGTGTTTATAGAGATCTTGCTAACTTGAAACTGTTAAACTGTTTTATTTCTATCTGTGTTGGTTTCCAAATATGCCTACTTCAAAAGTTCAATTTTATTCTTTAAAAGAAGTTCTTTGTATATTTTTGATGAAACTGGAGCTATTTTTAGAAATATTTTCCAAAAGCTTGCATTAATTTAAACAGTGAAATGAAGTACTGCTAGTAGATTATACTCATTTAGGTCATTTCTCTTTAGAGGATTTCCGCTTTTTCCCTTTAATTTCCTTTTAAAGGGATATCCCCAAGTTTCTTGAAATTCTTGCTTTTGAAGACTGAACATGAAATTTCAACATGGTCACTTATACCAAGTTTTACTGAAGTCATATTTGAAATAATTAAATATGCCATTTTTTATTAATTTGATTGCTATTTACATTTTGGATACCTTTATGTTGAATAAAGTTTTACGACTAAAATAAATTACTTTACCTGGCAGCCTCACCCATCAAGCTAACTAGTGTTTTAACATAGTCATTCATGCCATCAAATATTATTTCTTTTTCCATTGGGTCCTTCTCAATGATGTAGTATTTGAATGCATCGTCGAAGAAAATATGGGCTAAATTTTAATAAGATATGTTTAAAATTCTTGTTTTAATTAAGGGCATATTATGTAAATAAATTTCAATTATATTTACCTTCCAATAGATAGTAGTCCTTATCGATAATTCTCAGATATTTCTGCTTTAATCGTCTTATTGCTTGGTCCTCGTCTAATCTGAAGAAATATATTTTAACCACAAACTCCATAATTACGTAAAATAGTATTTTCGCATGTAATAATTTTAATTAATATTGAACTAACCTCATTATCGATGTGAGTGTGGCCAACATTTCTGCCGAAGTTTCATGCCACATTGTTATGCAAGCCTTGATGGTCGTAATGGCATCTGTTGCTTCAGGTAAATAATTTTCTGGTGGTTCATTATCCCAAATGGATTTTTCCTCCTGGGCTTCCTCATCACATATGATTTGTAGCTTCCATTTTGAAAAAAATAATG
Source organism: Xestoiulus laeticollis (assembly GCA_034698905.1). NCBI lineage: Eukaryota > Metazoa > Arthropoda > Diplopoda > Julida > Julidae > Xestoiulus > Xestoiulus laeticollis. The sequence continues at coordinate 20,659 of JAQGCC010000549.1, forward strand.
TATATACTTAGAAAATTATTTCAAAAAACTTAAATGTGTCAAATTCTGTATAAATATGTCACCGGTTCATCATTGATTATATCCTCTCCATCATCTCTGCGTCTGTTTAGAGTAACTGATTGGTCGACAAATACTGTATCGTACATAGGGTTGAGAAATATTCTATAGGCAATAAGAGAAACATTGTAAAATTATATAACTTAAAAAATGATATAAAATGATGAGGTATAGAGCAGCTCACCTTTCTGTCGATGCAAGACGTGGACATTTTGGTTTCCAAATATGAATTGTAATCCAAACATAAGATAGAAACCAAAACACCCAAATCCAAGCATTTTCGTTGATTATGAAATCAGTGTAAAATAATTCAGATGGGCATTCCCAGTATAAATATCTTGGAATTACGTTGCTGAGGAAACAAACATCTTGTGTTTTCATTCCACATGCCACAATGAGCAAAGACACTGCCAATGGCACTGTCATGGTCATTGGGATTGCAAAACCAAATGCCTGCATCAGAGTTCTGCAGGCAAATTTGCTGCTGATGTAGCATCCATAAGCAGTTGAAATCTATAATAAAATATTTATGACATTAATACACGTACAACAAGCCCATGATGTATTATTAATTTTCAATTCAAAATTTACTAGACTTATTATAACCAGTCTGCCCCACATACATGTACTTTAAAATTATGGTGTAATTTATTGGAACTTTTACAAATATCTGTCATCCTGGGTGCATGGTCTTTAGGTTATGAAGGAAAACTGTCTTTGCTGTGTAACATGTACTTTTGAATATTGTGATACAATATTCTTGAAGTTTTGGGTGTGCATTTACAAAAAAAGATATATATTTGTAAAAATTACCTGAATACCCCAAACTGATAGTGCTGCTGTCCCCACAACCGTTGCATTATAGGAACTGGAAGATAATTGTGATACAAATACATCTGGAACCCTTCCGTCCAATTTGGGGACTACATACATAATATTGGATCGGTTAGATGGGACAATCTCCACAGTTCTTAAGGAACTCGTGTTCAGGAAATTGTGAAAGATAAAAAATTTGTCCTTTTCGTCGTTGAAAGATATGTAAACGAATCCAATCATGCAGCAAAAAAATACGATCATTTTCCAAACTGAAACTATCATATAGACGAAATATCTAGTTCTGCTTTCGTTCAAAGAAATCTTCATTTTTTCAAAGTATTGCAATACTGCATCAACAACGTTCGACATGTTCCTCTCCATTGATTTTTCCACCTGCAGTTCTGGATTGCATCTGTCCAAGTAATTTTCCCACCAACCAAATGACGTCAAGAGCAACCCAACGGGAATTCCCCATCTGGCATTCTTGAGCTCGTGGGATTGTGCTATTGGCCAGACGATGAGTCCTGAGAGTTGGCAGAGAATGGCAAAGGCGTCTATTACCAGGCATAAAATGACTGTATTGTTGTACTCCTGTGCTTTTCTACTGCGTGATATTGCTAATAGAATAGCAGGAATGAGGCTCAGAGAATTGGTCAACATAACACCTTTGACTGCATTTAATTCTGGCAACACTATGAAGACCAATAAGGATACCCCAACAGTGTGCAATGTTTCAAATAAACACACCTGTAAAAAAAGCAATGAGCAAATTAATTTTAAATTTGATAGTGGAAAAGATTCATAGATGGTGTTCCTTTTAATTTTTCTATATTTAAACTTTTTACCCTCATTACAGGTATAATATACCTGTAATGATAATTTTTCAAAAAAAAAACATTTTTTCCATAACTTGTACAAATAAATTAATGAAAAAAATTGCTAAATGTTCATCCCGTTTAATACATCCAGTTGTCTGTTTTTTTTTTTTTTAATTTATTTCATGCAGTTATTTTTTAAATGCGATTTTTAGAGGTTGGATTATCATCCCTTGGCCGCTAGGTGGCTGCACGAGGCCCATCAAAGTCACCCCAATTTCAAAAATGCATTTATTTACAAAATAACTGGAAGAAATATATTTTTAAAAAATAATCTGTTGGATGAACTAGAATATGATGAATATTTAGCAATTTAATTTTATAGGTTATGGGAGAATCGAAAATGTTTTTTGAAAATTTATCATTATAGGCTTGCTCCAGAAGGTGACTAGCCTTAAGTATTTATTATAATTATTGAACTAAAAGTTTTTATTTTACGGTTTGAAAAAGTTTTTAAAATCAATAAAAGTTTAATATTTCTATTTAAAATTCAACAAGTGCACTGCATTTTGAGTAAATGTAGAAGTAAAGTTTTTTGGTGAAATACTCATCACCAATTTTGATAACGATAAATTTTGTGCTACTTTATTATAGATCTTACCATAAAAAACTCATTAAGCTTTGGAAGTTTGTATTTTTTAAATGTAATTAGTCGAACAGATCTTAGGAAGGTGAAAAATTCCGGAGTGATCAAGGCGAAAAAGATAACCCAAATCCACTGTGCTTGTTCCCTAACATCAAGTATAGCATCTTTGCTTGCAATTCTGTTGTCCACTTTGGAATTATCTGTGTAAATGCAATGCCATGCAGTATTGAATATAAAAATTCATAATTTTTAATTTGAAAGCATTTATTGTTGACTTACGCTCGCAATATGGTGTTTTTCTGCCAGGTCTTATTTGCGATGTCATGAACAGCAGTGTTCCTTTTGCTATTAGTGCTGAGATTAACACCATAAGAAATGTCAGCACATAGGCCACGAGTTTAAATATTTGAACACTGATTTCATAAGAACGGCTGGTTTTCGATTTTGAGGTTTTGTCCACGTATGTGGCAGTAAATCCATCGTATTCTGGAATGTCTTCACTAAGTGAAAAAAGATGAGAAAATTTAAGATTAAATGTTTTAAAATTCCGTATTACCCTAATACTGAAAAAATTAACTCATGCAAAAAAATGTGTTCATTTTTTGAAAAATTAAATCATTAAAGATGAATGCTGGTAGCCAACTATCCATAAGTATCGTTCACCGCAATTAATCGATTAAACCCCGGGTCGTTCTCGAGCGTAATTTCTAATTTACCCCGGAGTCTCGAATAAACACCGGGTTTTAGGGGTATTCCCCAAATGATCGCTTCTTGAGTGCACCTCACATTGTCTAATTGCTTCGCGAAGTGTATGTAAGCAATATGGCAACTTAATTTAAGGAAATAAAAATAATAAACCAGGGGTCTCGAATAAACCAAGGGTCAGAGTTCCTTACTTTTAAATTTACCCCCGAGGGTTTATTTGAGTATCTGCAGTAGTTGTCAAGTACGGACCCAGTACGGACCCTAAATATGCAATTTACTAAATGCAATTTTACTAAATATGCAAGTACGGACCCTAAATATGCAATTTTTTTAAAATATGTTAAAATTAAATGGTCTAACATGAAATTGTTTTAAAACCTTTTTTCGAAAGTAACAATTTTTGTCACACAATTAATTCAGAATTTTTGTGCGCATTTTTATAGATTGATATGTATAGTGCTTAGATTAATTGCCAAAGATTTTCTTATTATAGGATTCTTCAAGATAAAACTATGTAATAAACTATTAATTTAATTAGTTCCATTTTTGAAAATTATAATAAATGTCACAGCATAGGCAAAATTGGATTCATAAATAAAGCTTCAAATGATAATTTTAATGATGTATCATTTACTCACACAACTAAATATTATAGAAATACCTGTTTTAATATTACTGTTGAAAAGTTGAAAACATTTACATGTACATGTACATGTACATGTATATGGCTATCTCCCTCTCCAAACAAGAACCAGCTTGCCCTATTCTGTCTAATTAATGTTCGTAATTTCGCAGTGATCTGTTACCTTAAAGTAGATTGACTTTTATTGATTTCTGGTTTGACAATCAGTTTAACGCTTTCACTTTTAGTCCCTTCAGAAGGAGCACATTCATCATACTGCCCATTTTCTGGAGACTATAAACATATCAAATGGATTTATGATTAAATAAGCATATTACTGTGAACCAGGTAACCTTCTTAAATCGCAAACATGTTCGTTTTATAAAGTTTACTTGCTCCCAACTTATAGAAATTTTCTTAAATAGGTTGCTTGTAAATAATTAGGACAATCTTAATTTTTCAACTGGTTATGCCTAGTCCACATCAAGGAAACAGTTTCATGAAACACGAAACTCGAAATATTTCATGTCAAAAATGTTGCACATGAAATGTTTCGATACCTATCTGGCGCAGCATGTTTCGAGAAACAAGGTGTCCAAACCAATACAATACCATTGAAACATTTCATGAAACAGTTTCATGGAAATGTTTTTTTGGTGTGGACTAGCATTAGAACAAATCGTTCCTAACAAAACATCTTCATATTAAATTACGAGTCTAAAAAGTGGCAAATAAATTCAGTATCAAAATTGCTATTAATACTTACTGCGTTAAAGTAGTAATGTTGTGAATTGACATCGTATATATCGTCCATGATGCATCAGTTGTTAGTTGTAGCAGTAATTCTTTATGATTAGCGTTACATTGAAGTTCCCAATACAACAACAAAATGTTTAAATTAATTTGTGTGTGGTGGATATATCCTCTTACTGCAATAATGACGATTATTATCAACCGCATAAATTGTTTAAAATATTACGCTAATAATTCAAAACAATACGATTCCGCAATAAAAATTACCAATAAATACCAAAGTTACATATAACAACCAAAATTTAACAAAAACTTTGAAGAAATATATATATTTTCCAGCTAGCATATCAGAAGTTTTATTGCTCTTGTGCAATTTAATGCTCCATTGTAAATATGTTGGTGTTGTTTGCCTTTGTGACGTGGGTATTTCTACTAAATCTGCTGGGTAGGAACAAAAGTATATTATTATGGCACCTCAATGCCAAACTAAATGCAAAAATCATGTTTTTATTGATTATATTTAAGTAAATAATATGATTTGTATCCGTTGCATCCTTCTGCATGGTAATCGCTATCAGTCATTTTAGAGGTTGAAAAGAAGGTTAATAAAAATATAAACCTAAAAGTCAAAACTTGCAATGGGCATTAAGCTTATGTTGGACAAATATCATACCTTATTTATTAAAATGTTATAAAAAATTCAACATTGATTATATAATAATGTATGCATATAAATATGTAAAAAAAGCACAGTATGAGAAATGGGGATGTCCATAAATGAAGTCACACGATTTCGGCTGATTTTCGACCTCCTACCCCTCATTCCCCTTCATGTCACACTTATATAGTTACAAAAATTCAGGCCCCCCTCAAATATAACGTCACAAAGCTCTGACCCCCCACTTGAAAACTGGTTATTGTCATTGTAATTTGTATATATAATGTGGCGCTACACTCTGATATTGCAGAAGAAAACATGCATTCAAAAAGAGGCAATGGAAAACTGAAATTTGCAAAAATATTTTGATCAAACTTGTTATTTAAGGTAGCGCATTATGATTTCTTGATGTGACGTCACATTTCTTAAATTCCCCCTCTCCCCCTCGTCACACATCATCGCAAATGTGTGACCCCTTCCCCCTAGTGCGTAACGTCATTTATGGACGGCCCCTATATGCATGTATGCATAATTACTTTAAACATGTTTATGCACTACCTGTATTTACTTTGCACCCTCAACCATCCCATGGGTAAAAATCAAGAAAAGTCTTCTTAATTTCAAAGTTATCTAAAATGTTAACTTAATGCTTGGCCTTCATCAAGTTTAAATCTAAAATCAGATAATTATCGAAATCTAATATTAATTGATATCATTGAGAAATGCTTCACGTGTGCTTACAAGCGCATGCGCACTTAAATTCTGTCATCATACTTAATTCTACCGTCATACAGGCGGAATATTTATCTGATTGAACCACGTACCGAGCCAAAGTGACAGTGATAGTGAAAGTGGTGACACAATGAACAATAGAAGTCGTATAGGGTTTTATTAAAAAAAATTGTTCATCTCAAAAGTACAGTAAAATTTGATAAAAAAGGCGATAAAAACGAATTGCATCATTCAATTAAATTACTTTATATGATACAGATCTTGTTGAAATTAAGTTACAAGGCAAATTTTACAATCTGACTATTGACCGAAAAGTTGGGTTAAAATTTAACCCAATATTGAGTGCTATATGGACATACCAACATTGGGTTGAATTTTAGTGTAACAACCAAATGTTACCCAACGTTGGGTCACATTTATTAATATAGGTTTTGGTTAAAATATGCCCAGAATTGGGTAAATGTGAGGTTTGTGTTATTTATAATAAAGTTACCCAATTATGAGTTGATTATAAATAACACAAACTTCACATTTACCAAATTCTCGGCATATTTTGGCCAAAACCTGTGACCCAACGTTGGGTTGTTCACTTAAAATTGTGAAAAAAAATTGTAAATATGTGAAATTAAAAACTAATAGATGAAGTATCATTACAACATAATAATGGGCGGTAAAATACAGAATATCACAAGTTTAGCTAGCCCACTCATGCGCAGGCCTCCGCCAACTAAGCAAAAACCCATTTTAGCGTAACTAAATTTCTCTATCTTGAATTTATTTAGTTTATTTTTCAATTATTATTAAATTAAAGTAATTCAAAACTTACAACTTTCTAATATGAAGAAATGTTGTACATGTACATACACGACTTGAATGAGTAATTCTAGTGATGATTTATGACATACTGCAGGCATGTTACCACGTCTACCAGAATTTGGCTTTTTTATTTACTTTTTATATCATATATATAACCCGCCATTTATTACTCATCAGTTTGACAGATACAATTGTTGCTGCTCAACGGCAATAAAAGATACAGTAGCTATTGTTATAAATATCAATAGTTACATGCACATATACTTTCAACATTTTCGAATGTAATGCTAAACGTGTAGACAATATTTAGTAATCAAGTTCCGCAAATACTGTAGAGCTTTATAAATTAGTCTGAGATCGTTTGTAACAATGTAAAATTTTCTCAACTGGCTTAATTTTTTTTAAAAATGTCTACATATGTTTTTGAAATTCCAACAATGCCCAGTGATAATACAGTGTACGTGGTATTATTGACTCGAAATATCAAATTGGAACAAATTTATGGCACAATTAAACCTCATTCCAGTGAGTTCATTGATGTATGATACAGAATATATTGTACATGTATGAACGAAATCAACGAAATTAATAAACGAGAATTATTGTAACTCAATTTTGCATATTTGTATTGACTTTAATGTATTTTCATTAATTCCTGCTTTTTACACATGTACATGTAATAAACATGCATACAATACACGTGTACTCGCTACAAAATGACATGCATTATAATAATTTAGGTCAAGTTATAACCTCAAATAAAGTAATTTGCATGTGTTGAGGATGCAATAGTTGGGGATGATAAGTCTTGAAATGGCGATTTAAATTGAACCATCACTAGGACATAAGTAGTGACGACTCCAATTATCTGAAATGTATATTCGTCATGAAATGACACAGTTAACATACAGTTGGCTCTCGATATAACGAACGGTTCAGCTGGTCCCTTAACTATAATCCACAATACTAAATGACTGTTTATAACGAACAGCAATTCGATGTTGTAGGTCAGAAACAAAGAATATCCTGTCATATGGTTCATATTTTCATTGATTTTAAGGATTGGTTTTAAAAATTAATATCTTAAAATATTTCAACGCTTAAACGCTTATTTAAGGGGTACTCAAAATACTGCAAAAAAATTCCTCAAACAACTTTAGTGTGTAGACTCTCTCCAGCAATTGGCAAAAATTGTATCTCTGGTGTTAAATAGAAGACTTTTGTGGCAAAAAACTGTGATTTCTGTCGGTAAAAACTATAAGTATCATAAAAAGCTATGAAAGCTGCCTATATATGAGCGAAAAAAATGTAAAAACAGCCCTCACAGTATAACGAACGAATGTTCCATATCCCCTTGGCGTTCGTTATATCAAGAATCAACTATAATTGTTAAATCGTTGCCTTACCTGAACCATTAAACTTCGATTGAGATCTGCAAAACCCGATGCATTAATTGTGGCTGGAAAGTTTGTCATTTTAGACTCCAACAAACGAATCTTTAAGTTACATAAACGAAATTATATACTACATGAAAATATATTAATCTCATACCTTATTTATATTTAATGCGTTGTGTATGTATGGATTAAACGAAAGCTTACATAAAGGTATCCACACTTACCTGAAATTTATATTCTGAAGTTGAATTTAACAATTTAGCATTGTAGATGTGCTGCAACCCACTTTTAGCCTGGAATAAAAAATGCAAAGTTCAAAATAAAAATCCAACTACACAGCTGGAGCCACTTTGATCATTAGAATTGCTGTTTGAATAAAATTAATCAACCACCCATTACAAAACTATCATACTGAAACCATTCATATTATTTGCAACAATTCAATAGTGATAATTGATTTTCATGACCGCTTGCTCCATGCTCCATAGTAATTTTTATTTCCTCAATGTCTACTACATAAGAGGGTTGCATGCCAGAATAAATCGTTTTTCTAAATAATTTTTTATTTAATTTTGGAAACTGTTAGGAACAAATGAAATGTACGAGGACCTAGCATAAATATTCTATTATTTGTTTAAATTCGTTGTTTATTCCATTTCATGGAAATATGTCCGTAAAGCTTACCAGACCCTCTACAATTATAAACTTTACAGACATATTTCCATGAAATAAAATATACATATACATAAACAATTGTTTTAAACAAATAATAGAATATATATGCTAGGTCCTCGTACATTCCATTTGTTCTTAACATTTTCCAAAATTAAACTAAAAAATAATTTAGAAAAAAAAGGTTTATTCTGGTATACGACCCTCTTAAGGGAATTATCGAAAGTTCAAACCTTGTCAGTTAAATTTCCACATAAAATGCACATTGTTATAACCACCATCAGCCGAAAAGTTGCAAAGAACAGCATTGCTCCAATGGCTCCATCCCAGTCAGCCTTCATCAATTTTTGGGTAATAGCGTAATAATAGGAGCAAAGATGAAAAATGTCGACGACCAGAATGATGATTAAACTTGGATTAAATAGATCGCTGGTTTGATCTGCAAGTTCAGCCATTGCCTGATAACGCAGCCGCAGGCGTTGGATGACAGCACCTCTGATGGTGTCCAACGAGTCCTCCGTCAATGCTTTCTCAAGATCCTTGGTGATTTTCTGAAATCCGAAGATGAGAGCCTTGACCATGATGATCATGATGAAAGGCAAACTGAACGTACCAAATCCTTCCAGTCCACAAACGATAACCCTGTTGCAGAACCAAATCAGGTCCATGTTCTCCGAATATTCCATGTACAGAACATACCCTGTCAGGGTGTCGTACACGATCGTGGTTAGCACAGCTACAGTGGCCAGAGTCCATCCTAAGATTGTCAGTGTCCTAGCAAAAGGGCCCAAAAACGGATCCATGGCCATGAATGCTTTCTTACAACTGGTCATTTGTTTTGTCTTTGTCATGGAGATGAGGATCAGCACTGATATGGACAGTTTTCCTATTTGCTTGGAGCCTATGTCAACTATTAAATCCAACTTGCTTTCATCTTCATACAAGTGAATGCGGTTCCTCCAGCTCCAAACACTGTCTGCCATGTTCATTCCAATGGCCAAAATGGGAAAAACATAACGAAAGATGATGTGGATGAAACTTGACTTTTTGTCTTCCAGAGGGATTAAGCCATAGCACTTTCCAATCACGACAATAGGTTTCAGAGCCTCTGAAACAATGCCTTGTTTTTTCATGTTGAGGAGAGAAATATGTTTGCTGAAACCCATGTTTAGTGTAGAGTGAGCAATGCATCTAAAATGCCCAAACTTGAAATGATGCTTTATGAACATTTTTTATTATTGGTACTCGACCGGTTATGATAATCGATATGAGACACATTCGCTTTTTTTGGTATTGATTGACGCTCTTAAATGTCATTTTTAAATGAATGTTTTCATGGCATTATCTCATCAACGTAAATTTGATCTATACATAAGCTACTTCTACTTCGCATCTTGTCATGTTTCAAGTTTTTGATGATGCTCCATGCTGCATAGAAGCCTTTCGTATAAATAAAATCATTAGGAATTCATAAAGTTTCGATTTTACACTTAAAATGACAGCTGAAAATGCTTATTGAAAGTACTGTATGTAATTCATCTGTTTTTCATTGTTGAATAGAAATGGATACCCATGTATTCATTTTTGTAGAAAAAGGGAATGATAGGATGTCATGAAGGCATTAAAAGCGACAAGATGTCAATTTAAGTCCACTCGACTTAAATATTATTTTTCTATCAAAAGATGTTTATTTATTACATATACTTGTGCATGCATTAGAAAAATGACTTTATTTTTATTACCGAACGTGGTCAAGCATGTAGAAACATCCTTTATTTTAAAATAATATACAAATGTTCTTATAAAATGTTGTTAAAATTGTTATCATTTAGTAAGTTTATCCTTCGCTAACAGGTTTGCTATAAATAATGAGATAAATTTAATTCCTTAGAAGTTGATATTATAAAGTGTGCATATAGTTTAATACTGGAAAAGTCATTTCTTGTCAGATAGACCAAGGTTACCAAATATTGACAATAGTTATTATTGTTATTAATATTGTTATAAATTATAGTGGTTAATTGTGTGGAATTGTAAGAAACTCGTTTCTTCCTGAAATGTAATGTTTCAATACTTGTTCCCTTATGAATTACATGTTCATGCCTCGATCATATCTGTATTGTCATTCTTTTTCAATAAAAGCATACATTGATTGATTTGATCACAAACACTATTAGGAAAATGAACAAACATTTGGACGATTACGCATACATAAATTACTGGTGATGTTCACTTTGATAAAATTATAAAAATATTATATAATTTGTCATTTCATTGCTAGTTTTCCTGCTTATTCAACTGAAAGTTTGTGACATTACAACATTTTTTCCCCCAAGATGTACTCAATTTATCTTAGCAATTTTGCTTATGCTTGTGTTAAACCTTTGGCAATTTTTGGTCGGATAATAGGGTTATTTCCATTATCTACCATAGGATCTTTATCAACAAATGATTTAAAACGAAAAAATTGTCTACTGGCTACAGTTTGTAGCGCTGTTGCTTTTGCAATTTTACTTTGGAATATCTGCAGTTATAAATATTCGATGGCATCGAAAGAATCTGAAGAAATAGTTACCATGTCCTATTTCAGCTTGTTTTTCAGCAACAAATTTTGCAGTGTTTCACTTTTACTTCATTTTTTGTTGAAACAATCCAAGTTTGTAAGCTTCATGGTGTCTTGGAGAGCACAGTCTCCACTGATGGTATTTTTTGAGAAAAGACTCAAAAGAATGGCTATTTATCTCACAATGACTCTCATTTTCAATATTTCGATTTTTGCTGCTCTTGGAGTTTGGTATCGAATTTTCGTCTATGCACCACGAGAGCTAAATGGTGTCGACCATGATTACTTGATGATGGCCCTACCAGCGTATTTGGGTGACACCCTCGGTTTTTCTCACCAGTGTTTTCTTGTCTTTTTCGCTTCTTATTTCTGCATTGCATTGAAATGGTCCTTTCGAGTTGTTTTTCATCAGTTGAATGTCCAAATGTCAACGAAAATGATCGGTTTTGAAGCACAAATCGAATCATTGCGCATCCGACATCAATCACTGTGCAAGCTGATGGATGAACTGAACAACCTGTTGAATCCTATCATTTCTCTGGTTTTAATAACCCAAGCAGTAGATATAAGCTTCTCTCTTGGAAATCTGACCAGTGGTCAACTACATGTAAATCGTGGAAGTAAAAATATAGATAGTGTGATTCTGGCCGGTTATATAATTGTCAGACTGGTGATACTAACCATTCTATGCTTCTCGGCTCACCAAGTTACTGAAGAGGTAACATATAACTCAATTTTCACGTTATGCAAAATTAGTATATAATTTTTAGTAATTATAATAGTATTTAGTAAATATCATTATCAAAAGGAATCTTAACTTTCTTAAGCACCACTTAATCTTAAGGTCTTAATCTTAACTGTCAAGTGGCACTTATTTGATACAGGTTTTACCAAGTGTTTTACCAAGTTGAGAAAATTAAGAAATTAATAAAGTCATATACATGTATGTATACAAATATGATTTTATATTTCAGTCAGTTACAGGGTTGCGCCTAATACACCAGTCATCACTACGTCATTTAACACGTGAAAGTCAATTTCAGGTAAATAATATTTAGACAAATTTATTCGAACGGGTTTTTACATAGAAACTTGATTATAGTTTATATATATATATATTGTGACTATAATATAATAAGCATATATGCTTAGGATCATTGGATAAATTATACATGTATTATTAATGCACAGTTGTATATGGCCTATGGATGAGAAATGTATTTGTTAAGATTAATGTCAATTGCATTTGCTCTGTGTGTATACGTTGTTCTATTGCTGTAGAACAATTATTTTAGCAAAACATTTTTGACAAAACTATTTTTTTAATTGCAACTAAATATTTAGATCAAATATGAACCTTATTAAGTTAAATGTAAAATTAAAGTTCGTAAATTTTCCCTGAAAACAAAACTAAGTATTTAATGTTAAAAATAATATTGGCTGCAGTTTATTTAATAAAAAATGAATTTAATTTTTTAATAAATCTTCATTTTAAAGCTGCAGGTATTCGAAACAACTTTGACGTCAAATCCTCCAAAACTGTCTGCTTCGGGATTTGTTTCTGTCAACAAGAACTTGTTGTTACAGGTTTGTGAACATGATTATCAAAATGTCACAGATATACAAGTAAAAGTATTTCTTTTTCATTTCAGATAATTGGTGTGATAATTACTTACGTTATTGTCATGGTTCAATTAAGACAGAGCTCTACAGAACATTCGTTAGGCTCGTCTGTTTCTCTGTCTTATACCAACAAGCAATTTAATTACGTTTAAACATTAAATTGTATTTGTCCAATGCTTCCCTATTTTCTGTCATAACTATAAATACATACATGTATGTATTGCAATTTCTTTGTACATGTGCACTTGTTCTATGTACTCGTGATTTAATATGCTTACATGTACATGTAGGCTGTATTCTACTATTAAAACAATAATCGTCTATTATAATGATCGTTTTGATTGATATGTCTCAATCCTTGTTGTCTAAATTACAAAAATGCAATTGGTTCTGCTTAAATTAGTTATTGTTGATATTGAATGGATGGTTTTTCAACAGCAGCTCCCAACCCACAAATTAGTGGCAATCACTGATAGATCAGGTGCATTGCGGTTTTGCCTACTCACATTCCAATTTTCACAGGTTTGTGAAATTATTATGTGACAGAGTGTAAAATACTGTGTGAATGATAAACGATACTTGCGTAATAATGACGATTGGTTGGTATTATTTACCATCGCTAGAATGGAAAATCATGGTAATACTAGTTTTGACGTTACAGGTTGCATTGCTCGCGATCTGAGGTTCGACTCCCAATATGGCCGCGAAAAACCTTTTCAAATATCATTCTGGTCATATTTGACATTGCACTAGTACAGCTTTTTATTGTGGTGTAAATGATAGGCGATACTTACATGTATGTTGCTAAGACGATGGCTTAAATAAATGACACGCGATTTTGGCAGATTTTTGAACTTTCTCCCCCTCCCCCTTATGTAACACTTAGTCACAAAAAGCCAGACCCCCCTCAAATATGACGTCGCAAAGCTCTGAA
>JAQGCC010000550.1:0-34436 GCA_034698905.1 Xestoiulus laeticollis
ATTTTAGTTTTTAATTTTTTAAAAATTCCCTATAAATGGGAAAATTATGAAATTTTGATCAGGTAGAAGCTACAAAATTACTGCATTTTTATGAATTTTTATTTTTGTATTATAACAAGTACATGTAGTTTTTTTAAAAGTATGCTTCAAAATTTCCCTCATAGCAAAACATGCAGTTCAGATCCCCCTTAAAACGTGTTTCTATCCCCTAGGAAAATTGCAACTTTATACCACAAGGGGCGCTGAATGTAACGCGGACCTTGTCCATTCAAACCCGTTGGAGTTCTACGTTAAAAAAAATCTGGCATAACCGGGATTCGAACCCAGTCTACCCAATACCAGAATAAACTTAATAAAGCCGGTTGTTTTAAACCAGTGCATTATGGGAGACACCGGTTTCCACGTGCCTATTCATATTACAAATCGGGACTTTTTTGGGATCTAATTTCGTTGATATTATGTTATATAAAAAGAAGTTTCATCATATTTAAGTAGATTCCAGGAATAGAACTAATACCCATGTGTAACGTGTAAATATGAGTGTTTCTCGCCTCCACTTTTGCTTGAGACAGTGCACAAAGTTGGCTCCTCAACTTGGGCTTTATCAGGCACATGTTAAGAGTACACAATGTAAGTGCAAATATTATTTATAGCCTTACGTTTCACAGACCAGGATTTAACTAGAAATGCTAGTTTAAAGCCGTGAGAACAACCATATATAGCATGCATGCTATTGGTACAAAACGTTGGAGCATTTAATATATGATGCAACGTCAGGCCATATAACACGTACATAGAAGTTTAGTAATGTATACAAAATTAACAATATTCATTGCACTGATATTGTCTATTTATGTTCAGGTTCTGCCCTCGTGCGACATTCTTTAGTCACAACAACTCCATTTCTTCATGGGGATATTTTACGTAGTCAGAAATCTCATTTGGGGCAGCCTCCTCCATGGTTTCGGGATACCACATTCCCCCATGGCCTTTCCCACCTTAGCACAAATGTGAGATGTTATACTACAGATACCTCAGAAAAAGGTAAACCGCAGCCTTCGGATGCACACGAGAAGTCACCGCAAGTCAAGGAAACCTTATGGCAAAGGTTTAAAAAGATGTACAAAGATTATTGGTACATCTTGCTTCCTGTCCATGGCATAACTTCCAGCGTTTGGTTCGGCTCATTTTATTACTTGGCAAAAAGGTAAGAAACTGACTTAATCGCATCACGAAGCGATGCTAACTTAGTGGTTAATCACAACTTGATTTTTCAGCGGCATTGATATCGTGCCCATTCTGGAAAACCTGGGAGCGAGTGAAATAATCGTAAAGCCTTTGAGAGATACCGGTGCCGGTTATTTTGCGGTGGCCTATGCCATGTACAAGATCGCCACGCCTGCCCGTTACACTGTCACTTTGGGTGGCACAACCATCTCGATCAACTATTTGAAGAAATGGGGGTACATCAAGCCGATGCCCTCTTCGGAAGTCATGAAGGAAATGATTCAAGAAAAGATACAAGAAAAGGGAAAGCAGTTTCGAACTCATCGTGCTAAAGTCTTAGCAAAAATGAACTTGCGACGCAAAGGAAACCCTCGAAACAATAAGCCTGACAAGCAGTAAATGTGCCTATGTGTCTTGGATCCATTATTAGGTGAATTCGTAATAAATTTGCACACAAAAAATGTGTTGCTATTGTGCTGGTCAATGAAATGTGTGATTTAATAAGTATAGCAAACCAAGGAGGCTTGCAAAATTGCTTTATTTGCGGCACCCTTGTCGGACTAAATAAATTTTGTGGCACCGTTAAGGCAGTTTGAATACTTAAGAAAAGACGAAAAAACGGTGCAAATTTAATGCTCAGTTTTCTTTAAAGCAATGAATGAAACTGTTTGGATGAATTTTTCATTATTTCCTTTATGTCTATGGCAAGTTTAGTTAGTGTCGCGCCCCCCAGTTTGAGAACCGCCGTGCTAGCCAATTAGATTATTGAAAAAGATACTCGAAAGTAATATGTATATTCGAAGAGCATGATGGGAATATGTGTAGTCTTAGCCAATTTTTAGCATTAATATGACAGAATTAAAGAAAACTGGCCATTAACCAATAATCATAAGCAAATGCATTGTGCCTTCCATATTTTTGGACAAGTGGTCTGGTCAATATTCCCCTGTTTGTTGTTATTTTAGAAGCTTTCTGCATATCAGCAACAAAGCATTTTCTGTTATACTTAACAGTAACAAATCGATACTTAAAATACATTTTATATGCATTGTTCGTGTCGAGTGATTTCTAATAAAGGCATAGATTGCAATTAGACCGTAGTTTATAACATTGCTGATCAAACTACATTGACTTTACCGTCATACATAACTTCAGCTTTTACACAGAGGGCAAACCCCAATAAAAAAATAGTAATGTATAGACATACCCATGCTCTTTAGTAGTCTCCAATCTGGATGAGTGACAATTTTCAGGAAAGACTGCTTCAGTGATCTACTAATATCCCTTTGACAACATTTTCGAAAGTCCTGTGAAGAATGATATAATTGCCAATAATTAGCTCAAATAAGATAGTTAGCAAAATCATTATTCAAAACAATAAAAAGGACACACTTTGAACTAATCTTTTCTCCGGGTATGTAGAAAGAATTACTGACCATATCCACATAAGCACTATGTACAGTACGAAACATCTAGTTAATAAAACAGGTATCAATCATTAGAAAACGTCGCTAAATATTTAGAATTTTGCAATTGCTTTGTAATTCTGCAAAAAACGTTTTTGTACTGGAGGCTGTTATATATCCAGTCAAATCATTTTAAATGCTTTTCGGATGCTTTTAAATAACGGAAAAATTCAGTATATAGAATAAGAAAAATGAAACTTAACAGATCTTATTTCATTATCCCTCAACGAGGTGTTTGCAGACTCTACAACAATGACAAATTTGATTTTCGTATTTGTCACGTATCCAAAGCTGGAATTGCACAATTAAGGAATATATAATAGATAAAATACAGTGGTCGATTACGGCAATTTATGCTTTGGGTAAATTCGACCCTTTCACGATAATCTGAATTCAAGGATACACCTTGAAATCCTCGGTGGGATATAACAACCCCAAATACAACTCTCTTAGGTCATTAACGTTCTTGTTGGCAGCGGACAATTTTTCTTCGACCACGTCTAACGATGTGTGGACCGTGTAGTGGAATTTCAACTCGTTATCAGTTGCAATGGTACGAATGTAGAGAGGAAAATTCTGCAAAAGCCGTATCCACATTTTAATTTTAACTTCATGCAAGGAAGATTTTACAATGCAGTGTTGCTATGCTTGAACTTTTAGTCAGTTCAAATTAAGTTTTTTTAGAATCACTGCAGTTACTCAATTAAAAATCTTTCATTAGCCATATTGAAACAATATATGTCCTGTCCTAATTAATTGCTACTAAATTTAATCTTGATACCAGTTTTTGTGTCCAGTAAATCATATTGGTTTCTATCATTCTGTCTGGATCATACCTTGGACGATGTAGTTCGTCCAAGATTGTATATTGATAGATCATTGGACAATATATCAAAATTACCAATAGGATTTTTCTGTGATCCTATTGTCAACAATAGAAACTAATTGGCCAAATAAAAAAAAGCTGGAATTACTATTGGATTTTTGACCAGGGAACTTTGCGTGGTTAAATGCCAATACCCTAATACCCTTATAGTGGATGGTGTCATCTGCCTACCTCTTTACTAATAACAGCAACACATACAGCCATCGTATGTATGGTCGGGACAGCTAGCCCAGATCTGAGAGATAAAATACGAGCCTGTGATACGAGGTTCTCAATTATTATTATTGGGTTACATCTAAAAAAGTTTTTAAAAATGTTCCAGGCAGTGGTTGCATGCATGCGTGCATGATCAAAGAAAAACCAATTCGAGATAAGATAGGATCAGTTAGTAAATGCGACAACGTAATCAATTATCTACTTACTCCTAAAGTTCAACTGAAACTAGTCACTAGTGGAATCGATCATTCGAAACATTTACAAAATCAAAACTTCCAACACTAGAACTTAATTGAAATTTAGCATTGAGAACTTCGTCTGCAACTTGTATTTATTTTGTCAACACAGCAGTGCTACCAAATTCTTAGGGATATTTCCCAACATGGCACTTTACAAATATTTCGTTATGATTTTATTTATATTAAAAATGAAATCGATCTCATCTCAGAATGCTCCCCCGAATTTTATAATTATGTTGATGGATGACGTAAGTATTTTTTCCTTTTTCTTTATATTAAGACAAAACAACAATTAACGCTCATGCTGCCGATAGCACTGGTACGAAGAATCCATGGCGGGAGTTTCAAAAATATTAAGCGATTTTAAATGGCGACCAGACGTTTGCGCATAGAGAGAGTTCCGCACACACATTTGTTACATTTTCTTTTGCACAATAATCCTGAATTCTTTTCAAATATAGGTCCTATATCGTTTTTTATAGAAAATTATGATAGTCTAGTCCATTTTTTCAAAAATCTAGTTGTTTTATCTATATATATTATCATATAACGAATTATAAATACCGTGCTAATATGTTGAGAAATATTGCATGGAACAAAACGGTTTGCTGAAAGTTACATTACAAAATGAAAAAAAAAAAAATAATTGCTTTATACTTTAGATGGGCTGGGATCTCGGGGAATTCGGAGAGCCAAACAAGGAAACTCCTTATTTGGATAAAATGGCTGCAGAAGGAACAATTTTCACCGATTTCTACACGGCCAATCCGCTTTGCTCGCCCTGTAAGTAAACATGTTTTCAAAATAACACCTCAAGAGTTCATGATTGAATTGACTGATAAATTTACATTCATAGCCAGAGCGGCTCTTATGACCGGTCGCTTGCCTATCAGAAACGGTTTCTACACTGACAACGAACATGCCCGAAACTGTAAGAATTCCAGTTCGTTATAAAGTACATCGATCAATTTCCCTTTAAAGTAAATCTTTATAAAGAAAGTTTCAAACTACAGCATACACACCACAACAAATAGTTGGTGGGATTCCAGATTCTGAAATCTTACTGCCAGAACTCCTGGACGGTGCTGGATATAAAAACAAAATTATAGGAAAATGGTAAGTGGGAACGCTATTTTATGTGCATGTAAGTGGTCGACAGCTCTTCTTTACAGATTATGTAAAAAACATTTTCATCTTTTTAGGCATTTGGGGCATCAATCCCAATACCTTCCACTTCTTCACGGATTCCATGAGTTCTACGGCTCCACAAATTGTCATTTTGGCCCATATGATAATATCGTTAGACCGAACATTGCATTTTTCAGAGATTCTGAAATGATTGGAAGGTATTTACTATTCTTTCAAACATTAATTAAACCTAAATGAATTTTAGGCTGGTTTTATCGGAATTTGACATTTCTTAATAGGTATTTCGAGGATATTGTCATAACACCGGATGGCGTATCCAATCTAACGGATTATTATCTCCAGGTACATGACTTGATATCAATATATAGAAATATGGAAGCGACAAGGTAAAACTTGCTCATAAAACAATCTTCCATGTTTTTTTAAAGGAAGCAATTGACTTCCTGCAAGCCAGAGTTCAAGATGGACAGCGGTTTTTCTTGTATTGGACCCCAGACGGCACACACGAAGATGTATACTCAACCAGCAGTTATCAGGGAACTAGTCGCCGAGGAAGGTTTTTAAATTTCTTTTGCTCGTGTGCCTGTTATAGTTATATTATTGAAAGAAGTCTTCATCAAGCTTAATATCCAAAACTTGATATTTTACCACATTCCTTGAATTACTTTAGGATACCGGCCACACTTATTTCCACATATAAACTCATCACGCTCTGCCTTATTTTAGATATGGAGATGCCGTCCGTAATTTAGACGCTGCTGTCGGGTCGATATTAGAGTTCTTGAAAAGCAGTAATTTATCGGAAAATACCTTCGTTTTCTTCACTTCAGATAACGGACCGGCAGTCGTTAACAAAGCAGTTGGCAAGTGTTTCGGTGTAACCTTTATAAACATTAGAAGTAATTAAAGTTCTGCATGTTGCACGTCGAATCTCCTTATTTTAACTTTTCATTTTAGCTGGGAGCAATGGTGGATTTCTTTGTGGAAAAATGACAACGTTTGAAGGCGGAATGCGGTTACCAGCCATTGCGTGGTGGCCAGGCAAAATTCCAGCTGGAAAAATAAATCGTCAACCATCTCGGATAACCGATCTGTTTCCCACCTTGTTAGACTTAGCAGGTATTGAGCCTCCATCAAATGTGACTTTGGATGGCATAAGTCTGAGAGGCTCATTACTCAACGACAGCGATACCAATAGGTGATACAATGTTTAATGGTTGTGCAATGGTGCTTAACGTATATAAGCAAATATCTATTACTGTTTCGTATTCAGCCCAGTATTTTTCTACCGTGGAAACGAATTATTTGCCATCCGTTACGGGCTCTACAAGGCTCACTACTGGACTTGGACGAACTTCCTGTATCAGCAAGAGGAACAAGGCACCGACTTCTGTCCTGGTGAACATGTTGAGGGAGTAACCACTCCAAACCAGACCGATCACACCCAAGCCCCGGTTCTTTTCCATTTGGGATCCGATCCTCACGAGCGATTCCCTTTAAGGTAAAGTGCTCAGTTTCAAAACTGGTACTATTAAAGAGTTAGGAAAAACATTCAATAGTTATATTTTTTCCCAAAAAAGCCAAAACAGTGCTGCGTACCAGGAACAAATTCAGATCATAAATCAAATCAAGGAAGAGTTTTTAGCCAACCTTGTAATAGCCGAGCCGCAGCTCAATTGGTGCGATGCAGCTGTTATGGTATGGTTTTCTAGTTTTTAATATGCAGCAGGCTAATTGGGCATGTAGAATAAGTCTAAAAACTGTATTAAAATATTTTTACAGCACTGGTCTCCACCTGGATGTGAGAAATTGGACAAGTGCTTAACACCGCCACCTTCCAGGCCTTATCTTTGCTTATGGGATGAGTAAATACTGCAAATTGCAAAATTCAATTCTGCATAAAGGAAAAAGTCAGTATATAGAAAACAAAAAATAAAACTAAACAGATTTTATTTCATTTATCCCTCAACGAGGTGTTTGCAGACTTGATCTACAACAATGAAAAGTTATACAACATTTATACAACAATGAAAAATTTGATTTTCGTATTTGATGACGATTTTTCGTTGATGCATGTGCATGGACCTTGTAGAGAAATTTCAAGTTGCAATATGGTTTAAATGTAAAGAGGACAAATCTGCAAAAGTCGCATCCATATTTTAATTTGAACGTCATGTAAGGGAATTTTTACAATGCAGTATTAATTGCCATGATTAAACTTTCTGTCAGTTGAAATATAAAGTTTTTTAGATTCACTGAAGTTACTCAATTAAAACGCTCCATTAGTCATAATTTGAAAAATTAATATCCTATCATAAATGCAACTAAATCTATAGATACCAGTTTTTGGGTCCAGTAAAAAACAATTTTCTATCTAGACACATATGTGCTAAATGCCAAACTGCGCCAAATTCAATCAATATACCCTAATAATATTAAATATGAGCATGATATCTGCAATTACGCTTTACTAATTAAAGCAAAACACACAGGTCGTGGCAGCAAGCCCAGATCTGAGAGATAAAATAATAGTTTTCAATTATTAATATTGGCCTACATCTAAAAATGTTGCAACTATTAGTTGCATGCATGACCAAAGAAAAACCAATTGGAGATAAGATAGGGTTGGTAAATACGACAACGTAATCAACGATCTATTTACTCCTAAAGTTCAACTGCAACTATTACTAGCGGAATCGATCACTCCAAGCATTTATAAAATCAAAACTTACAGCACTTCAGTATTACAAAATTTAAATTTAAGCATTTAAATTTAGCACTATTGTCAATACCGCAGCGCTACCAAATCCTCAGGGATATTTCACATCATGACACTTTACAAATATTTCGTTATGATTTTATTTATCTTAAAAATGAAAGCAATCTCATCTCAGAATGCTCCCCCGAATTTTATCATTATGCTGATGGATGATGTAAGTATTTTTTACCTTTAATTTATATTAAAATTATTGACGGGGATCACGCTGTCGCTATAGCACTGCATGGTACGAAAAGCTTGGCGGGAGGTTTAAAAATAGTAAGTGGTTTTAAATTTTGATCGGACTTTTCTGCACAGAGAGAATACTCTCCGCACATAGCCTACAACTATTTCGTGTCATACATGTATGCCCGATTTAGGTTAGGTTAGTTTAGGAAGTGCGATATTTTTTTTTGCACAATAATCTTGGATTCTTTTCAAATACAGTGAATATGTCAAAAAAAAAAAATATTTTTAATATAATTTTTCAAATATTATTCCAAATTGTAAATGTCTAGTTCATTCATTCAAAAATCTAAAAAATCTACTTGTTGTAACCATCCATATTATCATACAGCGATTTACATGAATTTAAAAAGTATTGCTAAAAAAACACCATGTAATAAAAAATAATAAATATTTATTATTTTTTATTACATGGTGTTTACATAGTGTTTATTACATGGTGAGATAAGTTAATTGCATGGAACAAATCTATTTCCTAAACGTTAAATTACAAAATGCCAAAAAGTCTACATTATACGTTAGATGGGCTGGGATCTTGGGGCATTTGGAGAGCCAAACAAGGAGACTCCTTATTTGGATAAAATGGCCGCTGAAGGAACAATTTTAACCGATTTCTACACAGCCAATCCGCTATGTTCGCCATGTGAGTAAACATGTTTTCAAAATAACACCTCAAGAGTCCATGACTGAATTGATTGATAAATTTATATTCATAGCCAGAGCGGCTCTTATGACCGGCCGCTTGCCTATCAGAAACGGTTTCTACACCGACAACCAACATGCCCGAAACTGTAAGAATTTCAGTTCACTTTAAATACATCGATAAGCTTTCCTCCAAACTAAATCCTTATAATGAAAGTTTCAAATTACAGCATATACACCACAAGAAATTGTTGGTGGGATTCCAGATTCTGAAATCTTACTGCCAGAACTCCTGGACGGTGCAGGATATAAAAACAAAATTATAGGAAAATGGTAATTGGGGATGCTATTTTATGTAAGTGCTCGATAGCTCCTATTTACAGACTATGTTAAAAACATTTTCTTCTTTCCTAGGCACTTAGGGCATCAATCCCAATATCTTCCACTTCTTCACGGATTCCATGAGTTCTACGGCTCCACAAACTGTCATTTTGGCCCATATGATAATATCGTCAGACCGAACATTGCATTTTTCAGAGATTCTGAAATGATTGGAAGGTATTTACTATTCTTTCAAATACTAATTAAACAAATATGAATTTTAGGTTGCTTATTTCGGAATTTACATTTCTTATTAGGTATTTCGAGGATTTTGTCATAACACCGGATGGCGTGTCCAATCTAACGGATTATTATCTCAAGGTACATGACTTCAATTACATATATCAATAAATATAAATATATGGAAACCACTATAGGCATAACTCGCTCACAAATATATTTTTCCATGCATCTTAAAGGAAGCAGTTGACTTCTTGCAAGCCAGAGCGCAAGATAAACAACGATTTTTCTTGTACTGGACCCCGGATGGCACACACGGGGGTGTGTACTCATCCAGCAGTTATCAGGGAACAAGTCGCCGAGAAAGGTTTCTAAAGTCACTGGAAAAAAAATTCTTGCTCATTTAACTGCAGACTAATGACAAATTTCTTCATCGGGCCTATCCAAAACTGGATATTTTCCACTGTATTCCCTGATCAAAGCCACACTCATCCAGCTCTTCATTTTTTTTAAAGATATGGAGATGCTGTCCGTAATCTGGACACTGCTGTCGGGTCGATATTAGAGTTCTTGAAAAGCAGTAATTTGTCGGAGAATACCTTCGTTTTTTTCACTTCGGATAACGGGCCGGCACTCGTTGACAAAGCAGTTGGTAAGTGTTCCGGTGTAACCTTTATAATCACAAGCAGTGATTAAAGTGTTGCATGGTAGAACATGTGAAGTTAACCTGTTCAACATCATCTGGTACAAGCTCATGGGCACGTGCACCACTAGCTTTCTCATGTTTGACGGATGTCTAAAATCAAGATAAGGGCCACACGTTAATAACCATTACACACGTTCATGTATCTATTCTCACTGCTATTCAGGATTAATTTAATAAAAATAAAGGTTTAAAAAAACAAGAATCTGCACAAGGTCTAGCGGAAGAATCACTATATTTTCACTTTTCATTTCAGCTGGGAGCAATGGTGGATTTCTTTGCGGTAAACAAACAACGTTCGAAGGTGGAATGCGGTTGCCGGCCATTGCGTGGTGGCCAGGCAAAATTCCAGCTGGAAAAATCAATCGCCAACCGTCTCGCATAACCGATTTATTTCCCACCTTGTTAGACTTAGCAGGTATTGAGCCTCCATCAAATGTGACTTTGGATGGCATAAGTCTGAGAGGCTCATTACTCAACGACAGCGATACCAATAGGTAATGCGATGTTTCTGCTTGTGTATCGGCGCTTATGCGTATAAGCAAATATCTATTCTTGTTTTGTATTCAGCCCAGTATTTTTCTACCGTGGAAACGAATTATTCGCCATCCGGTACGGTCTCTACAAGGCTCACTTCTGGACTTGGACAAACTTCCTGTATCAGCAGGAAGAACAAGGAACCGACTTCTGTCCCGGTGAACATGTTGAGGGAGTAACCACTCCAAACCAGACCGATCACACCCAAGCCCCGGTTCTCTTCCATTTGGGATCCGATCCTCACGAGCGATTCCCTTTAAGGTAAAGTGCTCAGTTTCAAAACTGGTACCATTAAGAGTTAGGAAAAATAATCAATAGTTATATTTTTTTACAAAACAGTCAAAACAGTGCCGAGTATCAGGAACAAATTCAGATCATAAATGAAATCAAGGAAGAGTTTTTAGACAATCTCATAATTGCTGAGCCGCAGCTCAATTGGTGCGATCAAGCTGTTATGGTATGATTTTCCAGCTTTTGGTATTTATGGTAATAGGGCTTGAATTTCTAGTCTAAAAAGTGCATTTTAATATTTTTACAGCACTGGTCTCCTCCTGGATGTGAGGAATTGGACAAGTGCTTAACACCGCCGCCTTCCAGGCCATATCTTTGTGTGTGGGATCATTAAATAGGTCAAAGCAAACATGTTCGAAAGAACTGTATTGATTATTATGTTTCTAGCATTGTTTTAATAAAGTCCAGAACAAATCCTTTATTGATTTTGTACTTGCCAATCTTATCCTTTTAAATTCAGTACATTGCTAAGCAACAAGGTATATTAATTCACAATTTTTGCATGTGCATTGTTGAATAAAACAGTTCCCAAAGCAACTCCAACAAACATATATAGTTGCCACGAAACACGAATAACATTTACGAGAAAAAGGGAACCAGCAGGATCATTTTCTTGAGAAGCGCACTTCCTGATATAGTAGAAAATTTAAAATATTTGGGCAAAAAACCAGCAAAGGTAATGTAATTAAGGTTCAGATATCTGACTCATCGAAACTGTAAGTATTTTCCAGTTATATAAAATATACTGAATATTCTGAACCTTGCAGCAGTTACATGGAAATTAAGTCAGTGTATCACCGCTTTTTTTTCTTAAATCTTATAGTTGTTTAAATTCTGTGCATACAATTAAATAGGGAGTCATTTGTGCTGTAATCCACTGACGTTGTTAGATTTTACCCACTATCATTTTTTTACGGAAACCCAAATTATAACTTCCTAGCCGTAACACTTATTACAAAAGATCAAATTAGGTAAAGGAAGAGAATGGTCTGTATATATGAAATCAACATTTTCCGTCTTTATTGACAATTATTTAAAGTTGTAACAATTTTTTTTAAGAACAGATGGAAACTCCAAATGGTAGCTACGTTGCAGTACAGTGGTGCACTGCAGTGAAGATTTCGGTTGTATAAGCTCCTACATTACATGTGAGTTGCTTCACTTCAGTGCACCATTGTGCTGCAGCGTAGCTACCATTTGGCGTTTCCCTCTGTTCTTAAAAAAAATTGTAACAACTTTAAATAACTGTCAATGAAGACGGAAAATGTCGATTTCATACAAAAAGACCATTTTTTTCCTTTTCCTAATTTGACATTTTGTTTTAAGTGTTACGGCTAAAAAGTTATAATTTGAATTTCCTCAAAAAATAGCAGTAGGTAAAATTCAACAACATCAGTGGATAAATCACGCATAACTTCCTATTTAACCGCATGAACTAAATTTTAATAACTATTTTTTATAACATTTAGGGGAAAAATGTGGGGTGGCACACTGTACATAATTTTAAAATAGTACTTCTAAATTTCAGATCAAGAAAAACAAAATTACTGTCAGCAATACTATTAGGAAATCAATCAAGGACTGCGTTTAGTTGAAAAGCAACATATCTGGAACCTGGAATTCCTACGAAACGAATCTTGGAACAACAATATAATTTTAATTTAGGAAAAAAAATATGTTAACTTGTCTAATTTAGATAAAATCATTGTAAATGCATTCGCAAAACTTGTAAAATAACAACGTGCAATGAATGAATGAAAGGGAAGGATGAAAGAATTTTAAGTTTTTCACTATGCTCATCAATTTATTTTTATTTATGTCCGTTGTCAAAAATTACGTGGATGTTGGAATTATTTTTCAATTACTTTCATCTCATCACTTTAATAAGATTTTAATTTCAGTCCATAAAGTCCAAAATGTTGGATACTTTTAAATTTATACTTTCAAATCCCTGCTGCTCCATCAAGCACGGCACATCAGATGTCGGTGCCATCAGGCCCATCACCGAGTGCATTCATATATTGCTAATTTTCTTAACGCCATTATTTCACAATGATTTAAGCTACGACAGTCGCTGAACTTCCAACGACAACAGTTGCAACAACAACCATGCAGACCACCACTGAAGCAACCACGACAGAACAGACTACCACCGAAGAGACAACAGCGGCACAAACCACCACCGAAGCGACCACGGTGGCCAAAACTACTGTCCAAGAGACCACAACGGCACAAGCTACTACCGCAGAGATAACAACGGCACAGACCACCACTGAATCGACTACTGAAAAGACCACTACCGAAGTAACAACCGTACAAGTGACAACCACTTCGCCCGAGATATCCACATCAGCCACAACTAAACAAGACACAACCACAGTAACGTTAGCCAACAAGCCATACACGACTGCAAATCTCACCGAAACGATCTACCACTCACCCACTACAACATCGGCTCCTAACACAACAGTAACTGTTACAACCCCAGTCTCAACTACAGAAATTACATCGGCAAGAACCTCAGCCCAAACTACAACAGCAATTCCAACATCCATTCGGACAACTTCTCCTGAAACCAGCCCTTCAACGGCCCAAACCACCAAAATCTCTAGTTCGACTACAGCCATCATAACCTCAATTGGTACGGAAACTTCAACGGTAACAAAAGCACCCACTACGGCTGGTTCTACAGCAACAACTTCGAAGGCAAGCACTACAGGTGGTACAACCATTACGGTTCCGAGTACGCTTTTACCAACACCTCCACCAGATCGTGAGTTGCATAAACCATTTGGCTGACCAATGCAGATTCCAGATAACCGATGACTGCTTCACAATTGTTATTCATTTTTCTTACAGGTGTCCGCTATCCCTTTTCCAGTAATTACCACTTCCCGGATTTAAACTCCAACATGACTTCATCCAGAGCAAGTGGTAGCGATGTCGTTGCCGGCCCGTTTGGTTTCGGGTCTGCTGCCAAGCTGACCTCTGCGGCACAATCCTGTCTCCAAAGCCGAGACTTTTACCTGGATCAAGACATGGAATGCTTTCAAAATCCTAGCAACTGTTCCTCGGGGATATCCTTGTCCATTTGGGAAAATGTTGCGTTCAACGAGGCTGATCGGAAAAGCCAGTATATTGTTAGTTCCGGTAAGACCATACGTTCCATGGTAAGAGCGTGGCTCTTGCCAATGTTTTTTTAAGAGGGTTGCCTTTTTTAGAAATTATTTTATTATTTAATTTTGGAAACTGATTGAAACAAATGAAATGTACGAGGACCTAGCATAAATATTCTATTATTTGTTGAATTTTTTTGTTTATCTATATGTGTATTGCATTTTATGGAAATATGTCCGAAAAGTATATAATTGTTGAGGGTCTGGAAAACTTTACGGACATATTTCCATGAAATGCAATATACAACGTAAACAAAAAAATTCAACAAATAGAATATTTATGCTAGGGCCTCGTACATTTCATTTGTTCCTATCAGTTTCCAAAATTAAATTAAAAAATAATTTATAAAAAAAACTTATTCTGGTATGCAACCCTCTTAAAACTCCAATTCTGTTTTTTAAAAGGTGGCGACACGGAAGGAATGCCCGGCATCGCTTTGTATCATCAAGGCACCGACTTGATAGCGGTGGTATCAAACGGCACACACTACTGGCATCTTGACTTCGACGGAGTCATCGCAAATAATACCTGGAGCAACATTGGCTTGAAATGGAAAGAGACCGAAGGCTTAGAAGTTAGTACATGACATTAATTACATATTTTTTTTAGACGTTGCAATTACATGTATTAATTCCGCATCTTACAGGTATACGTAGACAAAGAACGTATCGGCAAAGTGGTTTATCCAACTAAAGCTAAAGCCGCAAAAGAAGGAATCACGCCGCCCGAGATTGCGGTCGGTTGCCACATAACCGAGACAGCGGAAAGATACTCCAGCTATGCAAATGGAAAATTCGACGAGCTGGCAATCTGGTTGCACTGCTTGAATGCAACTGAACTGGACCAATTCCTAGGGGGTTACGGTACGGTGTCTCCCAAATCTTAGAATTTCTATGTGTTCAATAGGTTTGCTTTTTTTCATAACTGGATGTGATATTTCAGATGCATCCGGAGCCAACATGTCGATTGAAGATGTTGCAGAAATTATTGTAATTATGCATTTCGTACGATTAATCGCCATTGATTACGGGCACATCATTAACATTCCTCTCGTTAACAGAAAACCAAAATGAATTTAACCGATCCAGAACAACACAAGCAAGCTGTGCACATATTGGACATTATGACCCAGGATACGGGAGCTAAGAATACGATGGCATCCTCCACGCAAGTAATAAACCCGAATATTTTGAAAACCAATGACACGATGCCTACGAGCGGACCGAATAGCACTTCCGTTGGAAATGCTATCACGGAGGATTCCGAACTCTACACCGATGCTCCGGATGACACCAAAGCAACCGCCGAGGAAGACGTTGCGTTAATTCAAGATGTCATCAACTTGAAATCCTTTTCAGATATCATCAAACTAATGACGGATCCGAAGAAAGTTAAAAAAAATATGACCGTGGATGAAATGGGCGGATATCAGGTAGATTTTCTGAAATTTTATTCCCATTTATTTGGGATTTCACCAATATGCAATAAAAATTTGATGAAATTCGAAACTTTCCTGTTTCAGAATGTGCTAACAGTGATCAGCAACTTGTTCAGTATAGAAAAGAAACCAGAATGGTTGAAACTACAAGAGGTAAAAATTGCAATTAGTTGAAATTATTTCATCGGTTTGATATATTGACCATTGCTTCGATGGTTTTTTAGCAAAGCAATGGCTCAGCTATGATGGTGGAGGGAATGCAAACATGGGCAATGGCTCTTGCCAAGCAAGCGACGCCGCAGAAGAAATCTAAATCCTTTTATCACATGAAAGCCACAGAAAATTGTGGTACAAAACTGCAACGCTTAGAACATTCTTCTCAAAGCATTTTACGCACCGTTAACAATTTTTCTCTATTTTAGTGCTGACCACAAATAAATTAACCATAAAGGAATTTGAAGCCCAGAAGGGACTAACCGTGCCAAACTATGCAGATCCCAAGTGGGCAAGTGTTACGTGGTCTGAAGGAACTCCTCGAGTTCCATTGGACAGCGTGCAATTTCGTAGAGAACTCTTTGATGACATAGGACGAGATCCAAGTAAGGATAAAGATGCATTACTAAATGCATGAAGCGTATCTGCTAAATTTACAAACTAGACAAGTCTATTTGGAATGTCTAGGCTATTGGCTCATATTTACTCGTGTAAGGTCCCTCCTTTCGAGAAAAATGTCTTTAAAGTCTGGGTGGGGCCATTACACGAGTAATACGGTATATCTTGTTGAGGCTGAACCAAACCAAAGTCTAAGCCAAGGTGCCCACCAAGATGTTGAGCATGTGGGGATATGGCGTCTTTGTGGGACATTGTATTCTCCTTGTACATGCACATACATGTATGCCACACGCTGCAAGGTCCACCACACGCTCACCATCTTGGTGGGCACCCTGCCTAAGATTAAACAAAAATTAGTATTAACATTTACAACGTTTCTTTACAGATTCTGACGTATTTGTCGTAAGCACCCTATTGCCCTCATATGATGACATAGCGCCACTAACAGTAAATACAATGTAAGTATTATCATATCGGATTCAAGAAAAATGCAATGAAGTGTCCGTAGTATTGGATTAAAACGCTCATTTATGCTTTTGAAACAGGAACCTTCCAAATAAAAACATATTTCTGGACAGTAAAGTAATATGCGTATCGATGGAACCTACTCGTGGTTTAGCTTATAGCTTATACACTAGTCCAATTATAGTTACATTGGCCCATAATCACAAGGCAAGCATTTTTGTTACCCTTGTTTCATGAAAATATTCCAAAAGTATAGTAACTGATATACATATTTCTACACAGGAAAAAACACTGACGAGAAAGTTGTTGTTTCACGATGAAAACCAAACGATACCATCTGTAAGTTAGCTACAAAATAATTTTACAGGACCAAAAAACCAACTTGTAATTGATTCAAGAAATGTAATTTTATAGATAAAAGCAAGGTACTGCGCAAGATGGAATCCATCCGTATTGTAAGTATTCAGACTTTTAAAGAAAATTTTTCCTTCGATTTCTCGCATGAAATACTTGAACGAGATTAGCAACCTGCCGACAATACCACAAATACCCATCTTTATCCCATTTAGCCCAAATGGAGGGTGGGATTCGAGTGGATGCAAGTTATTTCACACAGGTGAAGAGTATTCCGTCTGCTACTGCAATCAAATAGGGACGTTTACAATTTTAGCGCAAAACATTCAAAGAAGGGTACGATAATTTTAAAAGACTGTTTTCTTGGATGATGGCATCAATAGCCTACTAATTGATGGAATAATTTTCAGATGATAATCCCAGATCCCCGCTGGCTTTTAATACTTAAATACATATTTTATGGCTTATCGGCCCTATTCCTGGTGATTTATATGGGAGCTATTATTTTCTCGAGGTTTGAAATCTTGATTTTACCGCTGTATCTTAGTCTTTGTAATATCTTTGTAATAAATATAATATTTACTTTCATTCATAAAGGCACTTGAAGGACCAGTTTCACATTATACGATTAAATATGTCTTTGGCAGCATCAGCTGGATTAGCGTGCATGTTTGCAACAGACTACGTCCGAGGAGATCGCGTAAGTTTTCTCCGAAGCTTTATCAAACAAGTATTAATACATGTTGAGCTAGAATTTAGGATACATGAGATAATGCCATAAAATCATTAAAGATCCTAAATAGCAGTGCATTCATATATTTAAACAAGCATCGATACTGTTAACTTAAAATTTTTCAGCATGAATGTACAGCAGTAACGGCAGTACTACATTATGGCTACGTAGCAGTGGCAAGTTGGTTGCTAATGGAATCACACGCCATTTTTTCTGCAATGAATCATGGCACAATAGGCGGAAAATTAAAGGCCTACTTGCTTCTGGGATGGGGTAAAGTATTATTTTAAAATAACTTAAATTCTCAAAGCTTGAATATCCTGATTTATGTTAACACGTAAATGTGTTTACTTTTCTTAGGAGTTCCGATGTTTTTCCTAGGCTTGGCATTTATAACAGGATTCCAAGATTATGGCTTAGAACCAAGGTAAACTTGTTCGATATGGACCACAAGGTGTCACCGTTCTGTTCCTAGTCGTTGAACGGGAGTGCAACTATTATTTTGCATGTTTATGTTGTCAAAATATTATCTCATCGATAATAATGCAATTGACTTGATGAGTAAACCCGGATTGAGACAACAAAAAACACCTGGTCCATTCTAATACTCACTAAACATGCCGTTATGAACTTTTCAGATGTATGGTGTCGTGGGATGATCAACTTAAGTGGTCACTGTTCGGACCCAATCTGGCTTTCGGCTGTGTAAGGGATATTCATATGATACTATAAAAGAAATCGAGCATGATTCGAGGTGCCAAACACGTATTAATCCCATGTATTCTTTAATAGATTGCAACAATCATGGTTGTAGCTACACTCGTCAATACTAGTTTTGCAGCAGTGAAAAAAGAATTAATTTTTGAAGATTTGAGGTAAGTAGGCAAATAGTAGCAGATTCACTTGCGTAGTGAACGTACATTAAACAAGTAATCATAAACCACAATAATTGCATTTCAATCTACAGCTCTGTCGCCTGGGGGCTCTTGTTTATTACATTCACATTCGTCGTGGATTGGATTTTTGCATGCTTGGCATATTTGGACATCGAGCTGATGTACCCAGATTTCTATCCCATTTTTCAAGTACTGAATGCAAGCTTGGTAAGTAAAGCTTTTCAAACAATTCAATGAATTTGTTTTGGCATTTTTGTTGTTACTAATCCTGCAAATTTGTCGATGCAAAGGGCTTTATGATCTTCCTGTTTATGGGAGCTGGATCGAAAAGATTTCGCATCGTTTTAAGTGGAGGAACTCCAGATGGAAGAGTAAGTAATCACGGTGAACAGAAAATGTGGAATTGTATTACTAAACATACTAAACATAATTTCTTTATGACAGCACTTACCAGCGATAAATAAAAAGCCGAACGACTTGGTAGAAGTCAAACCACAACCAAAGTATCCCACAGGTGGGTTAACTTTATGTTCGTGATATGGAATGTTCAGAGAATTTGTGTATTAATACTGTTAATTTATAATATTTAGGACCCTACCAAGGATGAGAAAAGCCCAGTTTATTAATTTTCCGCTTGGATTTGCTTTGCTTATGATGATCTTCCCTCTGGAAGATTAAAGTTTTTTTATTTTTGTTTAAGACGTGTGAATTTATTGTTTAAGTACATTAATTTACTTTAATAAAAATATTATTTTCAAGCATCATATTTATAGTGATTGTACATTCTTTGGGGAAATCAAGTTTTAGGCCAATTTATTTATCGCTTTTAAATAAACGAGGTTAGTCATAGATTCATTAGGACCAAATTATCATTTTAATGATTATCATTTGAATACTAATCATTATTAATATATACAGACAATTTATTTTGACAGACATTAAGGAATGGTGCATTGGATTGATATTTTCAGCTTGGTGAGACAAATAATGGGTTAATGTCGTATGCATTTTGCACAAGTGTCGACATGGAATTCATCAGCTAACCAAATAACATGTGCACTCCCATTTTTATAAATGTTATCATCGTAAACCCAGCACCGTGAGAAAATCTTCTCATTTGTGAAGTACTCGTTGTAAAGCAACATAAGAGATTTTGGTCTGCAAGTCCTGATATCCCAAAGGTCCATTTTCGCAATCGGCACATACCAGATATTTAGTCGTTCCCACCGTGTTAGAGAATCCCATGTTTTCAAATGTGTAAATATCGTCTACTGCCCAAAACTGCGTCAACAACTCGCCATCTTTTGGATCGTCGAGGTTTGGTTTCTTCTTAACATGAGGAACAAAGAACTATGAACACAATCAAGGAAAGCAGTTTAGTAAAACAATATATAGGCATGTTGGATTTATTTTTCAGTATGAACATCAGTAGGGGCCCTACAACTATTTATGTGTATGCAAAACTTTTACAACATTCTCTCTATTGGGGGCTCGTGAGATAAACTGAATATAAAAAAGGAGCTCAAGCCAATAGAAAATAATAGAATTATTCTACCATGCATCCTATTGTCAACAATATAGAAACCAATGGGCTAATTAAATAACATTTGTGCAGTAATTTTAAATATACAGGCAAACTGCCAAAAAAACCTGCTTCCCTTACGATTTCTTGGCTATATGCCTGAATTTAATTGTCAGTACATAATTATAACTAGAAGCCAATTAACTACATTATACATTTGGATGTGACACCTAGCTATAGTAGGCTTTAGCTTGGATGTAGGCTACATGTAGTTCGTCCATGGTGACACCATAATAATTAAAATTAGGTCTACAGAAAATGTAGCAAACCTTCGTATGTGAACACATAGAGACTTTATTAGTAATATAATTACTAAATCATTAATATATCAATGTTTACACATTATACTATACCTGCATTTCACTGTAGATTCCAAGTTGAGGTCTCAATATTTTTGATGGGCAACATTGACAAAATACAGTTTTCGAATTTTTTCCACCTTCGATTAGATTTTCTGTAGTTACACTGATACCTTTCGTAACCTCAGTTGCAGAATCTAACTTTGTTACTTCAGCCATTATTTAATTTAATTGACTAAATAAAACAAATAATGCGACACAAACAATGAGACACCGCTAAAAAGGAAATAGATTTGAAATCCCGCTTCACGTTTTCGCAACAACCATATTGTTAATCCTAACTAAATAAATAGTCTCGACCCGCTTAATCCTAACCAAGGTGAGCCTACCGATGGATTCTTCCATGTGACATGTATTTTGAGACAGAGTTGACAGATCAATGATTTTGTTTGGAATAACTACGTGTTGGTAAATAAACATTATACATTTTTATAGCTTTAAACATTAGCTAAAATTAAAGCTATATCTTTATACTATAGATTGCGATTAAGGAAGAGATCAGCTGTTCATGCATAAGCCTAAATTGAGAATTCTGATTCTGATAGCACTATGTTTTTACCCTTAGAGAGACTTCAAGTTCAACTGATTGTATTGTACAATATATATCAAAGAAAATGAGTTTTACTGCAAATACTGCACAAAACCCTGCTCAGCTTAAATCTTTCGTAACTGAGACAGAATTAGACGACAAAAGAAAAAAGAGGCAAGAAGAATGGGAAAAAGTGAGGAAACCCGACCAACCAATAGGTAAAAATACTTCTATTAAGCATGCAAGCTGTCTGTTCGTTATTCACTTATTAAAAGTCTATGATTCAAAATTTCAGAAGCACCAGAGGAAGAATACGATGCGAGATCGTTATTCGAGAGACTCCAAGAACAAAAGGACAAGAAGCAAGCTGAATTTGAAGAAACCCACAAGCTTAGTCAGTCAATAACTGCAAATTGTTGCTCATGCTCACAATAAATTACTCTGAGCCATATGATGCAAAACCTTTTTTCATCTTCAGGAAATATGATTAAAGGGTTAGACGATGATGAAGTTCAATTCTTAGACCTGGTGGACAAGACTAAAGAAGAGATGGAGGCTAAAATCTTGAAGGAAGAAGGAAAAGAAATAGAAGAATATAGGATATCCTTTTCCCCCCCAACAATTTACGAATTTTGAGAATTCTGTACTTTCACCGTCATATTTATTTCTTTAACTGTCTCCACAAAGCCGTCGCAAGCATGGCTGAAGCTGCAGAAGGCCAAAAATTATTGGAAATTAAAAACACTGCCATTTCGTCAACTTTAGTGCAGCCCGCCACGACATCTTCACAACGCAAATCTCAACAATCTCTACTCGCAGGAATTGTAAAGCGTAAAAGGTAAAGTTTTGTTAAGTTCGGATCGGCCCAATTCATGTTTAATTTTTTACTAAATTCCAGTTGAATGTCCATTTCAGTACTGATAAAGGAGCACCAGTTGAAAAACGGCAAAAACTAAGTGGCCCAGGTATGCAATTCAAGCTGTAGACTTATGGTTTTGACGAACATTAGTGATTTTCATCCTTTTTTTGTTGTTTCTCAAGATGGCTTAACCGAAACCGCCGAGGAGAATCCACGTGGCGCATCCGGCGAACCAAATGCAGCACCAGTGCAGCCAGTCGATTTTGCTTCGGGAGTGTCTTGCTTGGGAGTACTTCCAGGGCTTGGAGTCTATTCGGATAGCAGCGATTCTGAGGCTTCATCTGATAGCGATATCGATCCTCCTGATGGTCAATACGATTTATTAGGGCGTCCGATTAGGTGGCACAACCAGGTGCATCCAGAAGCAGCGGCCCCGAATAGTAGTAAAGTTTGAAATTGTGACATATGTATTTCACATGTTTTCGTTAATTCTTATGTGTAAAATATGAATAAAAAGTTTGCATTATTTATATCGTGATAGCATTCTTAAATGCAAAATCGTTGAGGATATTTGTGCCACACAAATTGTACGTAATTAATTATTCATCAAAATTACCTATGATTTTTTATGAATAACACAAACCAAAAGGTGCTATTTAAAGGAATAGTAATATTTGCAGGTTGAACTACACATCTTGCCGACTGAGTTATTGCTACTTCCAGGGTCATCGCGATATAGGGGTTCGTCGCTATTTACAGGTTTTAGCGTATAGCGAGTATAGGGTGACAGGACATATGCGCAAACTGACGTTTCCCCACATCCAGATAATTATTTTCAATTCTAGATCCAAGTCACATCTGTTTGCCATTTAAT
Organism: Xestoiulus laeticollis; assembly: GCA_034698905.1. Taxonomy (NCBI): domain Eukaryota; kingdom Metazoa; phylum Arthropoda; class Diplopoda; order Julida; family Julidae; genus Xestoiulus; species Xestoiulus laeticollis. Next base: position 22,800 of record JAQGCC010000550.1, read on the forward strand.
TGCAAATTAATTTTTAATTAATAAATAAATTTTAATTAAAAATATAACAAAATTACAGCGCCATAATAAAGTCACGTGATGTCTACCTTGCAGTTTGTTCCCTCGGTTTGTTCACACAGCTGATTGGCATTTATCCAATGACGTTTTTAAGCCCCACCCCCTATTTGGAATAAAAATGATTTATAGTAAGAACCTCGAATAACCCTGAGAAAAGATGAGTCTATTCAAATATATGCATAAAACTATTGAAAATATTATTTGTATTAGCATATAATAATAGCTTTTTAAATACAAATTTACATAAATAAACAAGAAAGCATTTTTTCACGAATCTCCTTTTAGTGGAAACCGCGCTATGTGGATACAGAGCGATGTACAGAGGCACTATGGGTAGTTGTCAAATAAATGGCAGCTTGCATGATGAGTTGTGCATATAGGAGATTTAATTCACCTTAAAGGCCATTATTTGTACCGAGATTCTGTATCGTTAAATTTTTATATTAACAAACAAGAGACCGTTTCGAACATTTGCATCAAAATTACAAAAAAAATGGGTAGCAAAAAGCACAAAAAACATCACCGATCGGAGAAAAAGGAAAAGGCCCCCGAAGGTAAGTGAATTGCATAGACTTGTCTAACGTAATGAAACGAAAGAGTTGACATAAATACCCAAATTGTTACCGTGAATAAGCATTTTAAAACTCTAAAACAATTAGAGAATTATATAGGGTAGGTCAAGACTTTATTCTTACTCATTATTGCAAACAACACCAGTAAAATACAACCTATTGTCAAATAGGCTTATGGTTGTTATGTACAATGACCTTCACTAAAATCGATATAGGACACTGACCATCGCTTCTTCGCAAAAGACCTAAATTTTCAATTTGTCAATGCTACAAATTAAGAAAGATTGAACACACATTAAAACTGTCATCTTTTTCAAGCATTCACACCTGGAAGGCCAGCAGAGCCATTGCGCTTGGTATTAAAAGTTGGAGGGAGTTCTGCATCTGAGCATGGGGATTCTCCACACGTCCAACCGCATCCAGAAGTCTACTTGGAAGACAAGACTTTCAGACTACCGGAGAAACACAAAAAGGCCAAAAAGAAAAAGAAGAAAAAGTCTAGCGACCGTGAAAAGAAACACAAACATCACCATCACCACCATGAGAAAAAAGTAATTAGTACGATTGAGTTATCACAGCTGTTGATTTGCAGCTGTGTTGATATACCATGTTATGTTAGAATGGAGGCTAGTTTAAAATTAAAAATCATAATTCAAAGTACAAGGGAAAAAAACTAAGATTCTTAAAATAACCAAAACATGTACCTCCGTTCATAAGATAGTTCAAGCAATTTTTTTGGGTAAAACAGGAAAAGCGAAAAAGAGAACGTTCCGAAGAGCGGGTGCAGGACGAATCCGAAGTTACCATGGATTTTGACGAAAGTCAAGAACCCCCGGTCAAGCAAGCTCTCTACGACGACGAATCTGTTCCCGAGCGTCTGTACAGAGAACCCAGGGCCTGTACCTTGAAAAACCGACAGGGAAAATCGGCATTGCAGCATCTCCTCGAATACCTTTTGAAAAATATGGAGCACAAAGATCCCCAGCAGTTTTTTGCGTGGCCAGTAACCGATCACATCGCTCCTGGCTATTCAAGCATCATCGCTCATCCGATGGATTTCAGCACTATGAGGACCAAAATCGACAACAACGAATATTCCAACCTCGCAGAGTTCACGGTAAAAGAGAAGAGACAAATCTATGGTTAAAACTGCCATCGTTTTGGGCGCTTACGTTTTTCAATGTCTTTTTCTTAGGCGGACTTGAAACTCTTGTGTGATAACGCTATGACCTATAACCGACCTGATACAATATACTACAAATCGGCAAAGAAGATGCTTCATGTTGGCCTGAAATCTGTCAGCAAAGTACGATACTCCTCAAAACTTACAGTTTTACTATGCTACGACTCTGCCTTGGCAAACTTACATTTTACACTTGCTTTTAGGATAAACTGAACGTTTTAAAACACACACTGACTTATATGAGTGAACTGGGCATTGAAGAATTGGGCTTTGAGCCTAACGAAGATCAGCCTCTACAGCAGCAACAACTGCAACAACAGCCTCCTCTGCAACAGCAAGTGCCTGTTCTTAGTAGCGATAGTGCAATTTCGGACGAAAACGCTCCCGTCAAGGAAGTGAAGAAAAAGAAAAAACTGGAATCTCCGAGGTGAGTCGCAAGGAAGCACGTTCCATTTTAGTACTTGGCTACTAACACCTCAAGACTAAATCTAAAGAATTTGCTTTTCTAGCAAATCCGAAATCGGAGATGATGGAATGACAACCGATGAGATATTGGCCCAAGCCAGAAAAGCTGCAAAAGCCGCAGCCGACAAGCTGACCTTACGTCGACCAAACAGCAAAGTACGTAACCTAAGTTCAGGCCACGACACTTTTAAGTCCCAGACACTTTCGTTAACGGTTCGGGACGGTTTAATTTCTTTATAGTTTGGGTTTCTAAGACAGCAAAACGATGGCAGTACATCTTTATCCATTCTAAATGCAGCGAGCGGAAAAGACGGCGGGCGCGAGGAGCGCAAAGTCACTTTGGAGATGTTGGTGGGGAAATTGCAGCACGGAAGTGGTTCCATCGCTGCGTACAAGGAAGATAAGAGAAATATCGGAAAACCGGGTAAGCTTATTATATTACCTAACGAAAATAAGCGCAATGTATGCCTCCAGTACCAACATTTTTATTACTTTATATTTAGTAAAATATTTAAATTATGGAAACTACGGAACTTATGGCCCTACATACGATTCCACTTTCTCTAATTTAACCAAAGAAGAATCTGACCTATTATATTCAACTTACGGGGATGAAACAGGGATGCACTATGCTGAAAGGTCTGAACATTCTCATACCCCATTTCATCATCATTTATCACAAACGAATCGGCTTTTAAATTTTGTGGGGGAATTCTCGTTTACAGTTTACTGAATTTTGCCAGAGATTGCGATTTTGCTTCAGAAATGGCAGACAGTCTGCTGAATTTATTGACTGACAGCGAGCATTCCAGGTCTATGAAGACAATCGAAGTTAGTTTCAAGTTCTTTTTCTGTTCACTTATGTAATTAGTTGTATCGTTACGATGCCAAATTAAAATATCTCATTTTAGCAAAGAAAAAAGCGTCCTGAACAGGAGATTAAAAAGGTAGAAGATACTCAGAAGTTCCTTGTAAGCGCAAAATTAACTGCCTTCTAACCCAAAAGCACGCATTTTTCGTTTTACAGTGCAAAAAAGACGACCCAAAGCGTCCAACGTTAGACTTTGATATTGAGGCCTTAAAAACCTTAGCTGATGAAGGGATTGACATGTCATTTCTGGACTCGGTGGGTCAGTATCTTTTTTTTTCCTCCAAACTACTTCATCGTTATATGAGACTTCTCACATTGTTGCAATCTTTTAAATTTACAGAAAAACAAATAAAGAAAGATCCTATTCAAAAGAAGCTGGACGAGACTACCAACCTTCTGCAAGATTTAGCAAAAGTGCAGAGCGCCCGCCTCAGTGCCAAACCACCAGTTCACCTAGCAAACCTGCCTAGTCCTTCCACCGAAGAACTGCAGCTTGGTACTAACACGTTCCCACATTTGCTCCGAATCACGTTACAGATTTACTAAACTACCTTTTGCCGTTTCAGCCGCTAAAGTGACAGAAAGCTTGACCGAACTAAGTAAAAAAGCCACTCCCATTGACGTTGTGAATGTGGTGGCCATTCGAAAGGCAATGGGGATTGCACCGGTTGCAGACAAGGACTGTGGCATCATGGAGGTGGATGGAATTCCTTCACCAGGGGCCTCAACCAACAAGGGAGTTGCTGTCGCGCAATCGGCTCTCCCAGAAAACGTCGTTCGTGAAAACGTACCGCTATCTGAAGCCATTTCGAGAGCCGTGGAAGAAGCTACATCCGTAGGAGGGCCATCGTCACTCGTTTTGGAAAGAGCAGCGGCAGAAGCTGGAATCATTCCCGATGAATTAACGGATGGCACAACCCCTCACATGGGTGCGGACGATCAGGTTGGAGACCTGGAAGACGAATTACGCGAATTTTTAGAAACTGGGCCTGCTTTGAGGGGCTCAGATTCACCGAGCCAAGTGGACGTTTCACTGGATGATGTCATTCCCTAACAGATTTTTAAATGAGTAATCATGTATGTAACGGAGTTTCAAAATCTTTTTGTACAAAATATCTAAATTAAAGCCAATTTTAATCCTTTTATGCAGTAGTTACGTTGTGTGTTCATGTAGGAATGTTCCATGGTGGCTTTTTTATATGATATGCTTTAGGTTGTCCTCCATTTTTCTGCATGGCTGGCTCATGAGATGTAGAAATACTTCATAACACTATTATTTTAAATCTGATTATTTGTAGAAAGTAACTGCATAGATTTTAAGTGGATAAATAATTTTAAGATTAATCAGAAATAAACCAGTTATTTTCTGGGATTTAATGGACAAGGTCCGCGTTACGTGCTTCGCCCCCTTGTGGTAGAAAGTTGCGATTTTCCTAGGGGATAGAAACACGATTTTAACACAGAACCACATTAGAAATAAACCTTTAAATAATAGAGGGATTGAGCACGCCTCCTTTAATGTTCCCTTAATGCTAACCACATTGACAGCACTGTATGTTATTCCAATGCGTTCTCGTTAAAGTAAATCAGTTGACGGGGCATTAAGGGAGGCGTGCTCAATCCCTCTAATATCTAGCGATCTAATCATGATACCAAAATGAAACTTTAGGAGGTTTAAGATAATGGTACGAAATAATTGTGAATTTTTTCTAAATTTTGAAATAGTCACTTTTTGAAATATTAAGAGGGTTGCATACCAGAATAAGTCTTTTTTGTTTTAATTTTTGAAATTATTATTTTTTGAAAAATATCTTCATTGCTTGATACTGCAACCTCCTTTCTCCTAGAAGTTTTGAATTTTTTTTGCCTATAGATGGCGCTTACCGACACGCATGCGCTGTTTTGTAATGCGGACCTTGTCCATTGTATTATCCTTAAAACGCTCAATTCTTATATCTTACATATTACACCCTAGAATCTTATACTTTAGTATTAGAGGTGCTTAAAATCCCATTTTTAGCTGGCCTAAACCCAATTTTTACGTCTGAAATTTTTACGTCAGCTTGCGTGGAAATAATTTTAAAGCATGTTAATGCAATGTAGCTAGTACACTAGTATAAGTAGTTAGTGGAGTATTTTTTAGCTTTGTTTACCTGAGGAAACAATTCGAAACTGCATGTATATTATTATTTATTGTAGAATCAAATTTTAAATTTTGTAATTAAAATAAACACCGAAGTGTATATAATGTTAAGTTAGTAACATATAGAATTCAAAAACTAGTTAAAAATTCAATCAAATTTATAAATACAGAATCAAAGGTTGCGCATACATACGAGACACAAACAGAAAATTGTAAAGAATAGATCTTCCTATAAGCAATGCAATTGTATTATGCAACCCTACATCTTTTGTGTGCTTTTGTATGTACATGGATAAAAAAAATCATTTTGCCATTGACGAGAAAAGCCAAAAATAGATTTTCATTTTGATCAATTCTTGTTTGTCAAGAGCGCATATGTGTCACTCCAGTTGCATTAAAAGGTATATGATATCAATAAAAATGCTCACAAAAATAATTCCATCCTCCTTCTCCCCAAGTTTTCCCATTAACCCTTGAAGCCCTCTTCGTTTCATAACATCCCACGCCTTCACAATCTAACTGGTTTTTATAGAGAAATTAGGCAGAGCTTTTGGTACTGCAAAATTTATTAGTGTGAAAATGTTCATCATTTTGGAAGTGATGATGTGAAATTTCCACATTTTAGAAGGATATTTTGATTTGCATTGTATTTAAAACATCATTTTAGCATAATATTGCTCAAAACAATTTTTTTCCGTATGGCCTGATATAAGTTATTAATATTTCTATCAAAATTTCAGGAAAGCATCTCAAATTCATGACTATTGGTCAAGCATCTATAAGGGTCTCCTAATTAATAAAATAAACATTGTGCAATATATATACAGCTTGTATATCCATATAATAGTAATTGATCATGTTTACAATGCCATATATGCATGTACTTAAAAATTAATTTCTGTTTTAGATTAGATGCGTATAATTTAGTAAAATTTTCATGAAACCAAAAATTGGAAACTTTGTACATCTGCTTGGGCTAAATTTGTTTCTAAAATCCCTTACATGAATCTTAATTTCTCGATAGGGGCTGTCCATAAATGACGTCACGCGATTTTGGCAGATTTTTGATTCCCTTCCCTAAGCCACACTTTAGTGACAAAAAGTCAGAGCCCTCCTCAAATATGACGTCACAAAGCTCTAACTCCCCCCCCTATCCTTGAAAACTGCATTATTGTAATATTGCAGGAGAAAGTATGTATTAATAAGGAGGCAATAAAAAACTGAAATTTGCAAAAATATTTTCATCAAACTTGTTATTTAAAGTAGCACATTTTGATTTTTTGATGTGACGTCACATTTCTCTCCCCCTAGTGCGTGACGTCATTTATGGACGGCCCCATATGCAAAACTGGACACTCCTGATTACTCCCATTGAGGAAGCAAATGGTCACAAGCATGAAGTCATTGTTTGACTGAAAATTGACCTCTCAAAAATTGGTATAAAAGTATACATTTTTAGGCATGCTTTAAATTTAACACCACCAGGAAAATTGCTTTTGAATAGTCAATTTTTGGTTAGAAAATGATCTCCCAAAAACCTGGTCTAAAATGATCACAGGAAAATACATGAAAATAGGCCTCCATGTATTGATACAGCAAAATACTCAAGGGAAAAATAATCCTTCTCCTAAAGGCCTACATGTATTATTGCTACACGAATAGCCTAGTTTTCTCAAGGTTTGCCACAATTCGGTGGCACATGTACAGTACGTATACAAACAGGTCCTTTGGGGAATTAATCTTAAGCTGCGTAGGGTAGCAACAGATGGAATTAAAACATTTGTAAGTATTTTTATGAGGAACTTATTCATGCGATTCTAGCTTTTCATGTTGTCATTTCGCATCAGTGGTTTTACCATATACTAATTTGTTTGAATAACGTGGAACCTATTTTGAAACGAGTGCATGCAGTTCACTAAGTGCTCTCTATATACATTTGAATCTCTTTTATTGGACATGCCCATGATATTATATCTTCGATTTGGCCTGTTTCTCATGTTTGCAAACTGCTTCTCTCGAAGTTTCGATTTATGACTTATTCATATCCAAAGCAATATATATTCACTGAATTGAAAGATTTTTTTTAAAAAAATCTTTACTTTAAAAAAACATCATGCAGTTTGAATCTGACGGTAAATTTCCATCGCTATTTTTTTTACTAAGATTGATAGTAAAGTAAACACATTTTATTTAAATCAGTAGTTTAAAAAGCACATCATACAGTTTGGATTTGATGAGGTAAATTTCCGTCGTTAATTTTTTTTGTAAGATTAATAGTAAAATAATTCTTTTAATCAGTCGTTTAAAATGCATATCGTTCAGTTTGAATCTGATGGTAAATTTCCATTAATATTTTTTTTTCTAAAATGAATAGTAAAGCAATAACTTAGTCCTATATTCAAAAGAAAACAAAAATCTGAGTTCCTGCAGTATTTTATACGAGATGAATTAACTAGAAGGTGTGTCGTCAAAGAGGTAATTTTTGTGTATTTTTCCAACTTTCCAACACATGAAAATTCATGAAAATTTCAGAGAAATTTAAAGAAATTTTATTTCATCAAAAATGTTATCATAAGTTTGAATCTAAGGTACATTATAGTAAATGCAAATACAAGCCGTAGAGCTCCTTTAGAAAATTAAATCAATGATAAAGGTAACTTCTAATTATAGTGCTTCAGTAATCTCATTCAACATATTTATTACTTCATGGTTTTATTTATGCTATGTTTTATATATTACGCTCGAAGACAAATTCCACCGTCCTTACTGCTGCACTAAATTTCTATTTTTGGCATATTTTCAGTTTCATAATGGTTTATATCTTTATAAGTTATAAATAGTGGAATTGATACATTATAAAAATAGTGTGTTGAAGCTACATAAAAATACACAATGCACATGTATCTTCTCGGGAGGAAACGGATTCGATCAACAAGTGTATTGATTTCATGTGGTTTTATGCAAGTAAATCTAGTTTCCCTCCATAGAAATGTTTAATATCTTGAATTCTGAAATATTGGTATTGATGCCTCCGTTTACCAATATTTCAGTATTGGACACGCTGCATATTTCTATAAATCATTTCTGAATTAACCAGCCAAGCATTTATTAGTAGCCAACCATATTGCTTTGGATTACATACATTTATGGAAAATTGGAAACTTCACTATATAGTAAAATTAATAATTTTAAGATGATGAATTAAAACAATATAATTTTAATGTATTTGCTGTAATGCAGAAGCTCAGAAAGCCCTGAATGATTTATAAAAGATTTTTTTTAAATACAGAAACAGAATGATGAATGTACATGCATGATAATTTTCAAATTATCTAAATTTTTAATATCCCTAAAAATTAAGTCATTCAAGCCAAAAATTTAGTCAAAATAAAGATCGATGCATCTAGATTTAAGATAAATTTGTAAAACCCTGTATCCAGCCTTGAAATAATTTTGAGCTTTACCTAGACTACAGTCCCTCACTTATCCCTAAGGATAATTTTGCCCTGATTGAAAGTACAATGTACTGGCAAAAATATATTGATCTTTTTGTGTTGTAAAAGAGCAAAGGTTGAACTACAGAGCCAAATAGGTAAAAGCAACGATTGTTATATTCTTACAGATGACAACTTCGCGAATCTTGAAATATGAATACCAAAACTGACAGCTCAGGTCAAACTCGTATAAAGATAGTTGATCTTTGAAAAAAAAGTAATTTATAAACTCTGGTTGAATTCGATTCAGGATTCGACAGTCATTATTCGCATATTTTTATTCAAAAGATTGAGAAATATGTTATCTTTACATAAAAAATGCATTTCCAATATACATGTATCACGATATTTACACAAAGACAAAGGAAATGACGCAATGAAGTTATGAGAGAAATTTCTTAATAGAGGGATTGACAGGTTTCCTTTAATCTTAACGAGAACGATAAACACACTATTACGCATGCGCATCAATAAATTATGCGCCGGAAAAGTCGTTATGCTCCACAAAGACGTTGTGGTATCACGTTAACCTAATGAAATTGTCGTCTCCCATTAACCACAAACACATTAACGTCGTCCTCCCACGCATGTGCATTGAGAAAGAAACAGTGCTGTCAATGTCGTCAAGATTAAAGGAAACCTGCTTAATCCCTCTATTATCAAAAATAGCAATATTTATGCTGAAAACGAGAAGATAAGATTGTTTATAAACTACATAATACTTAAAATAGTCTTAGAACAACATTCGTGTCTATCCCTAATATGCTTTTTCAACCAAAAAGACCATGAATATAAAAACAAAAATAAGACTGGAGTAAATTCAGAAGGTCTATAAATAGATCCCCATTTTCTTTCATATAACAACAACAGCAGTAAAAAATCGTTTTTGTTGCTATTTCGATCTAGTATTTTTTACCAAATTGAAACAAACAAGTGATCATCTATACTTTCAGATACTTGATTGAAAAGCAAGAATCACATTTTATTTTATCAATAGAAGAGCAACGAAAATAAAGATTGGAATCGAGTAACCAAAATAAGTAAAATGTAAAAAAAAACTCATTCGCAACAAGTACTATTAAAGTAGTTGCCATGTACGTTAATTTATAAATAGATTAAAATGATATCAATAATTCATCAGGCTGCTATTTACACAAAGCACTTAGGAAAAAAATACTGACAAAATGGGTTCTGATTTCCACAAGTGGGTTTAATTCCCACCTGTCACAATGTTATCACGACATGTGCACGTGGAAACATCTTGTGCTAATCAACAATGTCATGGTAGAAATTGCAGGCTAATTAATTAATCCATTGATAGGCACGTGTACATAAAATGTTCTTTAATGGTGAGATCCAGCAGCGAGTCGTTCAATGATCGTAATTGACAGCACTGTCATTTTGGTGTACTACCCATGCGCAGTACAATTCTGAACAATTTTTGTACAAGTAATGGAGACCCAAGTTCAATAATTTTTCGAAGATTCCTGGTCACAACTATTTTCTAGTTAAAAATACTATAATAATAGCGGGGGTGTCTTATCAAATTATCCTGCATAAACTGCTTCAATCTGATTTAATCTTGGGCTAAGATATTTTATACAAGCATTTGCTAGGCAAAAATCTATCCATTTATCTTTCCCATAATCGTTAAAAGGAATATTATAGTAAAAGCACTATTAGTATTCATTGTTTCATAATTTTATTTTATCTGAGCAACTTGTTTGTCAAATGGATAAACCGGAATTTTCGAGATTTTTATTATATCTGGAGTAGGCGTTTTGATAAAAATAATAGCATTTTTCGAGATTTTCATCTAAAAAACGTGTATGCATTTTCTGAAAAATAGTGGGAATATGCAAGTCTCACATCTTGTTTTTCATCTTTCTCCACCTTATTTATGAGGGTTCTTTGATGTACAAAATTATTTTTTTTATTTGGCGATTTATGACAAGCTGTGTTTATTTATATCAATTTGACTTGGTGGAAGTCTCGACAAAACAAGAAAACATAGCAAAATTGTAAAATCGTGCCAATGATTAATAAAGACAATACTCCAGGCATACATTATATACATAATCCGTATATTTAGAATTCTCCAACCCACTTGAGATCAATATAATATATCATGAAAAAAATCATGTTATATAGCTATAAGACATTCTTCACACCCACGTTGATGTAGATCAACTGTATACTGTGCCCTGTTTACTAGGTCATGTGACCAGTTTAACTGAGTTCTGCGGTGTGAATTAACACGCAAAAGTTTTCTTGATCCACATCAACGTTGGTGTGAAAAAGGTCTTATAGCTATATAACATGATTTTTTTCATGATATTTTTTCAAAAAGTGAGCATTGAAAGTGAATATTCAATTTCTCTCTATACAATGATAAACCCATATAGTGTAACACGACATATTAACCTATCGAAACACCACCTTTTTCCCCCTCCTCCTATAAAACTACGCACGTATTAATTATGTAATCAGAACCATGATTTCCAGGCTACTTTATGATCTCATCATAAAAACCGAGGCCACTTTTCCACGTACGTTTAAGGGCATTCCAGAAATGGCATTTACGTCTTAAAATGTAAAGGAAGCTGGCTACAGACTACCATCACGTCACATGGCATGCACGCTCACGCCACATTTCATGTGTTTGCTGACTATAGGGTACCGATTTTAGTTGAATTGAAAACTGTTAAAAATACAGCAATCTCGCATAGCACCTGCGTTGGTAGTGATTGCCCGCCATTATGGGCTTATTCACTGTAATACCCTGGACACACTATGAAGTTAAACTAGTTTAAGTCTGCTAAACGAGATTACCTTAGGTAGTGTGTCCTTTC
>JAQGCC010000551.1:0-34405 GCA_034698905.1 Xestoiulus laeticollis
ATGCAATAATTGGTGAAATTTGACACAATGTTGTAAATCCAAAGAGTTGTAAATCAAAGATGATAAATGCATGACTGAATGATAAATCATCACATTTAAAATGGCTACATCTAAAGGGTCAAAACGAAATGCGAGTACGTTATATGCAGGTTTTGCTGTATTCAGAAAATCAACTCTGGAACAAATAGCGGTTTTCAGAAATATCTAATAAACTAATACATGTAAGTATAGCAATTACATTTCAGTAGCCATTTATGTTGTATTTTAAATGGTACTCCTCTTACCACATCCAAATATTGAACAAAAATTGCATAGGACAAATTGTGATCCTTGCAGTCAATGAAATGGCACACAGGCGCCTTCTGTCTCACAAAAATGTAAGGTCATGTATTTTTTTATCACATATTTTATTGAAGTGTGTTGGGGTCATGATCCCTTTAACCATCAAAAATTGGGTTTTCTGGAAGAAAATCGCATCGGCGCATACAGCTCCATCTTTATAATGTAAACACAATTCATATAAATCACATCTGATAAGAAATGGGGTGAATAAATGCCTTGGGAAATATCTGGACAACGTGAATTGTCATAACCAAGAATAAGCTTATTATGGTTTGGCAATTCAGACTGTGACCTCTTTCAGCAAAAATCTATTGACGTTGATTTTTTAAAGGGAAACATACGTGCCATTTTTCAGATTTTTAATATGATATGTTCAATTTAAAAATAAAATATATTATACCGAGTATGCAAATATGATTTAGCATCGATAATATTCATATTTTCCATATACATTAGCCCTTTAAATAAACTTATAGTATGTGTAAATAAAACATTGTTAAATACATGTTTTAAAAACCTTGCAAGTGGCCGACACTGAAAGGCAACATCTTACAAGGAGCGTATTGTCTAAATATTGATAGAAAATTGCAGTATTTTTAAATACAAAAATAATATACGATAAATGGGATAAATATTAGATTTCATGTATGAATTATAGATTTATTTTTGTAATTATGTAGAATATAATAAATTCGTATTTTTCTTGAAAATAAATATATATTTTTCGTATACATGTTGGCCCTATAAGTTTATAATGTGTATGATGCTGAAAATATATTTAAAACATGTTGTATACATGTATTTGGGACATTGGAAAAATAATTGGGGCAAAATATTGAATTTTTTAAGTATAAATTATACATTTTTGTGTGTTTATGTAGATTATAACAAATTCGTAACGTCTTTAAAAATACATAAATTATTCTGATACATGTATATAATGTTTAAAAAGCTGAAAATATATATTTTATATCATATTGTATATATTAAGGACATTTTAAAAAAATTGTATTTTTGAAATATAAATTATATATTCACAAAACCCCCAAAGAATTGTTAATTTAAAAGTTGAATGTAATGTATTATTTCTTCATCAACTTTAAAATATAAAATTGCGTATCTTTTGTGAATTTTGAGAAAAAAATGCAGGTTTTCATAATTTGTTTGTAAATTATTAATGAACAATTTTTTAATAAAAAATTAAACGTGAATACCAAAACTCTTCAAATAGGCATACAATTTAAAAAAGCAGTTTTAAAAAATTCTTATTTGGTTTGGGTCATTTTGATTGAAATGATATAAATTGCAAAATAGCCCTTAAAGACAGTGTACATACAAAGACACTAAACATCAAATTGAACAATTAGTATTAAAAACACCAAATCTTACCATAGTAGACTCTATTGAAATTTTATAATCTAAGATGCAGCTTGTGGCAAACTATAGGCCCTCATAAATCTTCTGTGGTTGTATTTTAATCTTAGAACCAACCCGTGTTTGAAAAGCAGCTTATGTCTCTTATTTAACGTATCCTGGCACACTATATTGTCTAATGTATTATTAAAACCAATCCCACGGTAAACAGTGGCGCAACATCCTCCAACAACTAGTATCGATTTTTGCACACAACTTTCAACAGTAACAACGTCGAATATAAACATTGTAGGGAAACAACGAAAGGATCACCAAAAAAGGCTACAAGAAATAATTGTATTAATAATAATGATAGGGATGGAATATAGGGAGGGGAATGACTTGATAGCATTTGTCCGGTCATCACATTTATTTCTATTACTCAACCTGTTTTTTTAGGTTATCATACACTGCATGTACATGACATGTTGGATTACAAATACTTAAAACCAAATCTAAAGTTATAAGTTCATAAATTTGAATTGTGATGGTAGAAAGTTGAAAATTATTGATTAATCAATAGTGAACCTATGTTGCTAATCTCGTACTGTCTATGGTGGACGCAGTGGTTTTATGATACGCAACGTTTTGGCAAACCAAAACAACCGAAGGCAAATCGGCTAATGAGCATTACAAAATTTAATTTAAAATCTACTCCATGAAACTTATCTTTTCCCTCATTAAGCGTGACGAGCTCCCAACGGTATAAAAATACTACCAAAATTATGCTCCCTAAGCTACTTAAAAAGAATGAAAATTTCATTAATAAAGCAGTATCAGAAGAGCATTAAAAAATTCTCATGGTGGACATGAAATTATTACAAATATAGTCATGTTTCACAACCCTCAGGAAAAATAACGAGTTTGAAATGCTATTATCTGACTATCGTATACCGAACAATTAACGTGAATTAAAAAACAATTCAGCCATAATTTAATTAGCAATAATGACGACATTTTTTAACTGTCTAATAACAAAAAATAAGAAAATCTATCGAATATATGGTTACACATTGGTTTATACAGGGTGGTCCAAAAGTCACTGCCAGCCCACTTTGCCTCTAAAATCTTATAGACATGAAAATTCTGTTAATGCGGTTAAATAACAAGTCATGTGGGCTCTATCCGCTGATGTTATTTTACCTACGACCATTTTTTCACGGAAACCCACAATGAAATTCACAATGAATTTTTCAAAATGACTCAACCGTCTATACAGGGTGTTCCAAAAGTCAGTTCCGCCACATTTATTTTTCTTAAATTTTGTAGTTATGAAATTCTGTTAATGTAGTTAAAATGGAAGTCATGTGTGCTCTATCGAATGATGTTATTAGATTTTACATACAACCATTTTTTTGCAGAAACCCAAATTACAACGACTAAAAAGTTATAATTTGGGTTTCCGTGTCAAAATGGTCTTAGGTAAAATCTGATAACAGCAGTCGATAGAGCACTCTTGACTTTCTATTTAAATGCATTAACAGAATTTTCATAACTACATGTACAAAATTTAAGAAAAATAATTGGGGCGGAACTGACTTTTGAACCACCCTGTAAAGTCATTTTGAAAAGTTCATTAAAGTTGCATAAAGTCCATAATTAGGAAAGGCCCATATAGCGACAAATAGCATTAGTGAATTATTTGTATACTTTTAATTCTAGGTGCAACAGCCTATTAAACGCCTATGTCAATGAACCGTGGATAGTTAATGTATGTCCAGGATGACCCAGAAGTTAAATTAGGGCACAGGGCACGTGCAAATGTCCTATTACAAATTGGGTAATAAAGTATATGACCGGAAATGAGTGATCCCTAAGACACACTCACAAAGTGTTATTTAGGTATAGAAGATGTACATTATTAAAATCAAAACTTTTTCCTTGGATTCCATGTGGCTAATTAAAGCATTTTATAACCAATTAGCTAACAAGTGCTCCACGGGCTATCGTTTGGGATTCACATAAAAAACAGGGTTGTTTTATTCAAGGAAATAAAAGGTTAAAAAGCATCCGTTAATGATTTCACCAAACCAAATAAAAGAGCAATCAAATCAAAAGGCACGCTTCTCTGCTTATTAATTGGGACATCAATTAGCATAATTGCAAGCATGTTTATATTCTGTCATCTAGGTTTATTTATTATGCATAGTCTCACGTAATCTTTAGGAGTTTATCAACAAACTAGATGGCACTTGTAACTGGCTATGTATTTTGGAATGTCATTAATGGTTTCGTTCCTTTACACTAGGTGGCGCAGTATGCATATACGATAGAAGCAATGGAGTCCACTGACTTAATGATAAAATTGGATTTTTAGACATTTAATAAAATATTTGTTGTATCAGAACTACATCAGAACTACATCAGTAAACAAATTTTCAAATGTATAAATGTAAAACCCACATTTAAAGGATTGCTCCAACGTTATAATGAAATTTTGATAGAACATACATGTTATACAGGGTAGCTCAAAAGTCAATGCCATCACATTTTGTTTTCTTAAATCTTATATTTACGAAAATTTTGTTAATATGGTTAAATAGGAATTCATGTGTGCTCTATCCACTAATGTACGTTATTAGATTTTACCTATATAAGACCATTTTTTTCACGGAAATTCAAATTATAACTTTAACTGCATGGCTATTTTACATGAAAAAAATGCAACATTTTGATCTTAAGTACATTTAAAATTCATGAAGTTTAAGAATAAATTTCACACATTCTAGAACAAAAATCCTTCTAGGTTTGGAAGCTCCAATTTGAAAATAAAGTAGCACAAAAAAATCGATAAAATCGATTTTTTATCGATATGATAAAATCGAAAAAGGTAAAAAATTTAAAATCCGTGAAATTTAAGGATAAATTACTTAAAATATGGAGAGAAATTCTTAGTAGGTTTGATATATTCAGTTCGATAATATAGTATCAACAGAGAAACAGAATTTTTACTGCAATTACGGTTACAACTTTTGCTAACTTTTGAGCCACCCTGTAATTTAAAATACTATATTATCCCGTTAACTGATCGTTTTTATATTTTTACATTCAGCGTATATTTGCATCTAGCTCCTTATAAAAATATTAAACTTTTTAATGTGCTTAAAATGGGATCTTTACATTATTTACATATTGTTTCTATAAACACTGCTATTTTTATAATCAAAATTTCAATCACAATTTAAAATTGATAGTCATGATTACCAGTATTTTTAAAATTTTGGAAAAATTCAAGGGCAATTTACCGTCATAACATCAGTTTTTTCAAGAGCATTGTCCTGATAAAATATTCCTGTAGTAGAATGAGGGGGAAAAACATAAGCATTGAAATAACGTGACAAATCGATTGCTGGGAACCACACCACTTTTTTTTATTAGAAATTTGCCATCATCTCCCCTATCTAATGTTCAATGTCCTGACTAATGCCATTGACTTATTCGTCATAATTACAGAATGGCAAAAAAATGTCAATTGTGATTAGGTTCGGATGAGTCAAAATCCGCTCCTAAATTCATACAAATCGGTTTCTACCATGATACATCCTAATTAGGACTCATATGTGACCAATAATTGGGAAAATAATGATGCCTCAAACATGCGATTATGTAGCCGCCATTTTGTTTCTGAGGTACCCTAATAAATCAAGGAAGGGGGATATGTTATTAAAAATAAGGGAGAAAATAATTTCCAACTATCTATTGTACTTTCCCTATAAACCACATTTCCACTCTGTGTTTAGGATCACAAAGGCACCGTCATATATTCATGCATGCTCAAATTAAAAATCATATATTATAATCAAGGCCTATAGGAAGTCAAATTATAAAGCATCAATACTGGGATAATAGACTTTTTATATCCTAAATCCTCATAAACTCCCTGTTTTCTGGTATAATGTAAGTATAGGAGAAAAATTGCTTCAAAATGTAAGGCATTGATGCCAGTCACTGTTTATTGAAACATTGTATAATTTCAAACACAATGACATACAACACAGATCACAAATACATGATTTTTTGATAAAAGTTTTATCTTTACACTGTCTTATGGGAAAATGTCTTATTTAACATAAGACATTTTCCCTATCTTTTATTTAACTATCTTTTGGAAACGTCATATTTTAAAATTGTCTTTAGGTAAAGTCATATCTTAAAACTGCATTTGAGTAAATGTCTTATCTTAAAACTGTCT
Organism: Xestoiulus laeticollis; assembly: GCA_034698905.1. Taxonomy (NCBI): domain Eukaryota; kingdom Metazoa; phylum Arthropoda; class Diplopoda; order Julida; family Julidae; genus Xestoiulus; species Xestoiulus laeticollis. Next base: position 5,948 of record JAQGCC010000551.1, read on the forward strand.
TTGGGAAAAGTCAATTCTTGAAATTGTCTTTTGGAAAAATGTCTAATCTTCACACTGTCTTATGGTAAAATGTCTTAACGTAACATTTTGTTTAGAAAAAGTCTTATATTAAAATTGCCTTCGGGAAAATGTCTTATCTTAAAACTGTCTTTGGGGAAACACCATTAAACTGTCTTAATAAGTGATTTTTGGGAAACCTTTATCTTTACACTGTCTTATGGGAAAATGTCTTATATTAAAACTGTCTTATGAGCAAATATCTTATTTTAGAATTGTCTTTGGGAAAAGTATTAACTTAAAACTGTCTTTGGGGAAACACCATTAAACTGTCTTAAAAAGTGATTTTTGGGAAACCTTTATCTTTACACTGTCTTATGGGAAAATGTCTTATATTAAAACTGTCTTTTGAGCAAATATATCTTATTTTAGAATTGTATTTGGGAAAATAGCTTATATTAAAACTGTCTCATGAGTATCTTGAGTATCTCAACTGTATCTTAAAAAGTGCCTTATTTAGTTTTAGTCTTAGTCTAATATACTTTTGTCTTAAGACTAAGACCAAATCACTGTCCTGCATGAGATCCATCCATTTAGAGGATTAAGCACTCGTATTCAATAGTATCAAACGAGCATCTATTGTTATAAAAAACAGCATACTTTCGTTGTGTATTAATAAACTATTGCCATTTTCTTATATGGATATAACCAAACACGTACAGTATAGCAAAATCATGAGGAATCTCTTAAGTTGTCCGTGACGAAAGTGAAGTTGATGGAAAATGTGACTAATGATGTTAGGCGAAGAAATGAGCTTGCTGAAACCCATTTAATTTCGAATTTCAAAATTTTCATCCTTTTTTTTGTTGAAAGTTTGTGCTTTCTGAAAATTGCTAAAAGCAACAGTAGCATAAAAAGCAAATAACTTGTGCATAAACTCATTGAAATTCCCATATCCAAGTACAAAGTCTACCGTTTAGTTATTTATGTTTTAGATTCAGGTGGGGATGCTGTCATTACATATGTGCAATAAAAAATAACGACTTTTATAATATATTGCTTTGCCTTAGAACAGCTCTTTCAGGAAAAATGAAGTAAAAACGGGCTATCGGGAGTTGTACAAGTGAAAAGAAAAGAAAAATCCGCTAATGTACAACGTTTTTATCTCCCTAACAATACGAAAAACTGTGAAAATACTTTAAATAATGCATGATTGTAAAAGTGGCATTCGGATGCCTACAAAAAAATTCAATTTACGACTAAAAGCATCGCCTATGTGCACTACCTTTTTTTCACTTTTTTACTCAATTTTTGTGACAAAAAAACTTTGAATTACTCTATCATTACTTTAGCCAATATTTTAGCTACCAATAAACAAGGTTCGCAATAAAGTAAACAAACATTCTTTCCTGAAAATAACACTATTTCAAATAAATGCAGCGTACAATTGTATAAATGAATTTGTTTGTTGCCTAAAATTTCAATGATTTTAAATTTTAAATGAAAAAGGTATACATATGTAACAGGTCAGAAAACAATGTAGAGTAGCCCTTTCTAAACTGACCACCTCTGCATAGTGACCATTTTTAATAAATTCGTTTTAGTACATATGATTATATTTCTCTTTATAGTGACCAGAATGTGCCATCTCTTTTCCAACTTTTCCATTGAAAATGCACCTAATAAAGTGATCATGTTCAATCTGCATTAGCAAGAATTTAAAGACAATTGAAACGGGAAATCCCTTTAAGGGGAAATTTAATAGGAAATTTTAACCCAAACACTTCTCATGTTACCCAGCCAATCACATTAAAGCAAATAGCTTATGTGAATCTTGCACATTAGACATGTACAGTGTATGATTAACCTTCTCCTCACAGTCCATTTCATTCTTCAAATTACTGCAAGTTTTTGAAAAAAAAATATTTCTAAAAATGGCCCCAGTTTCATTAAAAATGTACAAAGAACTTCGCTTAAGAGATAAAACTGAGCTTTTTCAAGTATTGGGATATCAACATGGACAGAAAAACATCTGAACAGTTTAAAATTATCAAGAGCTGTGGGAACAATAAATGAAACAATAAAATTGGAGTACCTGAAACGTTATGAAGATGATAATGAACTGTTTCTATGAAGATGAAAATGGTAAAATTGACAATTAATTGTATTTCAGTGTCATTTTCTGTATAGTGACCACCTGTATACAGTGACCAACTTTGCCTTATTATTTGGGTGGTCACCTTTAACAGGTTTTAATGTGAAGTGTAATATCAACGAAATCAACTAAGCATGTGATTCTATTAATAACGTCACCCAAGTTGTATTGGAAAATTTGAACATTTTAACTTGGATATATATCCCACGTTGAATGTTGTTTAATAGCCATAATAATTCACAACTTCAGTTTATCTTGCATTGTTGATATCAGCATATACAAATCATCTTGGGGCACATTACTGAATAATGAGCTTATTCAATCGAGAAATGATGATGGCGTTAATGCTCTAGTGACTATGTATGTATTGATATCATATGTTGTATAAACTCATGTTTTCATATTTCCCACATGACAGTGACACTGTTTGAAAGGTTGTCAACGCTTGCATGGTAATTAAACACAAAGAGACTGTATAACATACTGTATTCAATAAAATACTTCATGGTTATTTTTTTGACAGGAAGTGCAGTAGATTTTTTCAAGAATTTCAAGGCTTATCTTCAAAATTTTCAAGGACACCCTCATATATAACGATTATTTAATTCTGCCTATAACGATTTTCTAAAATTTCCTCCTTTTTTCCCAAGTGTACATATATGTGATTATACATTTAATGTAATGACAAAATGATTTACAATCTTAAAGCTGTGTTGCATTTTTATATGAAATCTTAATGTTATATTTTTTATATTAATAATGAAACATTAACTTTCAAGAAGCAAAAAAATGTTCGTATTTTGTATTAAAATTAAATAAAATTTAATAATTAAATTTATGTATTTCACTGCTGATATGTTTAAATTTTGAAATTTAGAAATACGTGAACAATAAAACAATACAAAATTTAAATTTATTTTTAATATTGAATAATCGTTTTCTAAATAATTGTATACAAGACTTATACTTTTTCCTGGTTTTGATAAACGGTTTTTTTATGAAAAAAAATTTTAAAATTTCCCTTTAATTTCCAGCAAATTTACCTGTACCAAACTGCTTAATTAATTACTATTAAATACGAGTTTTTCAGTGAAAACAATAAATAAATTAATACATGTAAATCAATATGAAACATATATTGTTAAAATATATAAAGTGGAACTAATGGTAAAAATGTCATCAACCTGTGAAATTTTCGAAATATTTACAATAAAAATCTCCACATAAACCTACTAACATTTTAACGTGACAGTTGCCATTTACATAGAGCCCTATAAGAGTAGCATGCAGAATATATCAAGCTTATCTCATTATAAATAGTGCAAACTTCCGTTTCTTCGTTTAGCTACGTCTAAAATCTTTTATTTCTACAAATAGTTGAGGGAAGTTAAGACAATGCAGTATCTCTTAAAATTTATGACTTAAAAGCCCAGGCTGATTTCTCCTAAGGCGGTAATATTGGGAATCCAATGACCACTATAAACTGCAGGATACAATATGATGCACCGGAAGATGAATGTTTACTGGGAAAAAAAAGGGGATATGCTAGGCTCCTCTACATCCGAACACAAATCACTATGAAATATACGAAGCAATTTCTGGTTCGGACAACAACAAGTGCACACTGGACGTTCAACAAACATCCATAAAACGTTACAATATTATGCATGGACAAGGATATGTTATGGCGCCGGGGTTCCACTAGGAAAGTGCAAGATTTCCGACATACAAGTCTACAGGAACACTTGACTTCCTACTACAAATCCATTAAAATTGAATGGGGAAATATGCCTAGGCCTACTATGAGACAATAGTGAAAGTCATTTATTAAAAGCTCAAAATGGAAATCATTGCTAAATTTTTCAACCACATGTAGGTGGAGTTCGTGCCAAGTCGTTATGGCATCGAATACTAGAATTTGTATGATAATTTAAACTTAAATGAATCAGAAAAGATGTTATCATTACTTAAAATCAAAAATGTTTTCAGAAATATTAGAGGGATTGAGCACGCCTCCCTTAATGCCCCGTCAACTGATTTACCTTAACGAGAACGCATTGGAAAAACATACAATGCTGTCAATGTGGTTAGCATTAAGGGAGCATTAAGGGAGGCGTGCTCAATCCCTCTACTGTCACCACTCCAATATGTTAAGGTATAATAACTACTTTGCATATTGTTCAGATTTAGTTTGAATTGAGATTTGCACCTGTCACAATCTGCTTATTGGTATGATAAACTTATATCATTATTAATTTCTTATGTGTTTATTCGTTTAGAGTTTAAACTTACATTTAAAAAAATTAAGAACGATGTAGTTTTTAAGACTAGAGTAAATTTCGCTTATAACGATGCCGGATACAGCGATACTCCTGGTATAACGATTCCGAGCAATGTGTTCTGTTGGTCTGTTATTTTCTTTACAGCTATTTTGTTAGGATACTACGATGTCGGATATAACGATATTCCGGACATAGCGATCCCACTTTGAAACAAAAAATGCTCTTTTCATTCGCCTATAACAATTTGCTTAGATTTGCTTCCCTTTCCCAGTTTCTAAGTTCATATACATGTAATTTAATGAAGAAATGATTTACAATCTTCAAGCTGTTTTGTATTTTTATATGAAATCTTATTATAACAAAATTTTATTTACTTTAACGAATCACTAACTTTAAAAAAAGCAAAAATGTTCGTATATTGTATTAAATTTAAGTTAAATTTAATAACTACATTTATATATATTTTGCTGCTGATATTTGTTTAAATTTTGAAATTTAGAAATACGTGAACTACGTACTATACAAACTTTAAAATTTATCTTTATTATTGAATAATTGTTTTCTCAATATTTTTTGTATACAAGATTTATACTTTTACCAGTTTTAGGAAAAAGTTATAAATTTCTTTTTAATTTCCAGTAAATTTTCCTGTACTAAACCGCTTAATTAATTACTGTTCTGAATGATTTTTTTTTATTTTCAGCCAAAACATTTAATAAATTATGCATATCGGGGTATAACGATCTGATTACTAAGGTCCCTTGAAGATCGTTTTAAGTGAATTTCATTGTACACATTGTGCATTTACACGTAACTCGTGGAATAGCCCCACCCGGACTTTAAAGACATATTTGAGGAGGAAGGAGATTTATTTATTGTCTAAACTTCTAATAATTTTGTTCCACCATAATGATTGTGCATGAAAGTGATTGGACAAAATTTATAAAATGATCAAAAATGACATGCCATATACCTTAAACCTGAAAATGTAAAGCAAAAACAATTGAAAAAAAAAAACGATGCAATTTTTGTGAAAACTGCTCTATTGTTTCTTTGTATTTTGTTATATAATTTAGAATGGAAAGTTATTTGTCTGGTTTTTTTTGTACTGGTAGCAACACATCTTATTATAAAAAAAGCGCCTGTTTTTGCCGATAGTGTCCACTTAAACTTGCAAAATTAATGATTGTTGTCCATACAGGAAATACAGTAAGTCCTAGAAACCATTAATTCACTAGGTCTTCTTTCGGAATTTCACTATACGACACAAAACGAGATATTTATGATGAAGATAAATAAAAACTATAATAAATTTCATCTGTCGTTGAGGTATTTGAGAGTGAACGAAGCTTAATAAAAGGAAGCATACCACAAAGTTTGGAGTCTTTTTTGCAAAAAACAGAAGACAAATTTTCACTTGTATAAATTTCATATATATGTACAGTGGACTCCGCTTAATGGAATCACGGATAAAGAAATCATCCGCTTAATGGAATCGGAATCAACAAGTCTCAGATTTGCTTAATGGAATAATTATAACAACCCCAACCCCATCTAATACTATATGTACTTGTTACTACAATGCCTTTAATTTCTCCTTCCACTTGTGTGTCAGGCCATATTAAGAAATACATTTAATATATTTTTTTGTCTTGTAGATATCATTAAAAAATGGATGTAACAAAACCAGTCCATCAATAAGTTCAAGAAAATAATATTTCCAACAATAATTTATGCATTTCAAGTCGACAAAATGTGGCATGCAAGATTAGTAGCTTACCAAAAATGCTGTTAAATAGTTATCATATTGAATTGATAACTTCTCTCTATTGTCTGGGATATTTAATGCCCAACGCATTTCTGCAAAATCTTATAATTTACAAATTAGGTGCAGAGAAATATCCCACAGAAACCTACACCGAATTAAACTCAACTTGTGTGAAAGAAATTCAGAAAGATGCTGCACAATATTTGTTAGCAATAAATTTGATACGTCTAATACCCGGGATTTTATTAACTATTGTTATTGGTACTTGGAGCGATATTTATGGACGAAAGTTCGCAATAGCGATACCTATGATGGGAAGTATTTTAAGTTTTGCTTAGTATTTTAAGTTTTACGAATGGCCAGCTGAATATATGATTTTTGCAGCCATTCCAATGGGTTTATCTGGTGAGATACCATGTTTCATGACAGGGGTTTTTGGTTATGCCAGAGACATCCATATCTTGGAATCATTGGCGATGAGAATATCAGTATTGGAGGGTATTGATTTCTTAAGTTCACTCATAGGACCCATCATAGGTGGACAATTATTTTCTATATCAGGTTACCCCGCGGTTTTTATTTGTTGTATCGTTCTAAATTCTTTGGCATTTCTAATTGCAATTATTAAAATTAATAATAAAAACCACATCGATGTCGACTTGAAAACAAATGTTAACGATTTCTTCAGATATAAAGCTATTTTAGAGTGCTTTAAAACAGTGTTCAAGAAACGTCCGGGATGGCAATAAAAGGGCTCATATTATTGCAATACTTGCAACTGTGTTTTTCTGTTGGTTCTCATATAGTGGTAATTAAAGTTTTCATTATTCGATTAATAACAGAAATGATGTATTTTGAACCTTTCAATGGGTTTTTAAGTTATGTTTAATTTTAGGTTATTTCGAGATTATATTTTTGTACACGATGCTAAAATTCAATTGGAATGTAATTTACATAACGTACCATTATTTTATCTTTGGGGGATGCCTAGCCATTGGTGAGTAATAATAGTTTTATTTCCACCAAATCAAATATATTGCATATCTTTAGACATGTATTTTAAAAGAAATTTAATTATACCAGTCAATACATAACCATTTTTCTTTAATATTCACCATGATTGTTATTTTTTTCGATTTGAGGAATGTTTTTTCTACTACCATTTTTGATATGCATCTTTAGAATCTCAGATATATTATTTGGAATAATTGGATGTGTTGAATTAATTGGATTTTATTTGGGTACTGCGTTGGCTACAGATACAATAGAGTTATATTGTGACAAGTACAATTGTACACATACAAAATACATGGTTGACCAAAAGTCAGTACCACCCCATTGTAAGAGTTAGGAAAAAAGTGTTACTGCACTTATTTTTGGTCTATACCCTTTATAATAGATTTCTGATATGAAATCATAACTGGGTGCATTGTTTATTTATTTATTTCTTTTTATAATTTTAGTGTGCAGCTTATTAGTTATTGGTTCAATGCTATTTCTCTGTTTACGTTCATGTATTTCAAAATGGGTGACAGATCATGAAATTGATAAAATATTTAATATTACAAAGTAAATACAAGTATCAATGTAATAGAATTAATTGTAGTATATATACATGTATATATGCAATATTTATTTATAGGTAAGATCATGTCCATTTTTGCCATCGTTCAAGCATTGGGCAGAACTTGTGGACAAATAACCTCAACTCAAATTTATTTAGCAACTATAAGCATTTATCCTGGATCATTCTTTCTGACAGCCAGCTGCGTTATATTAATCATCTTATGCATTTATGGGTAATCTTGAACTCTATTATATTACTCTAAAATTTACAACAAAAAAGCATTCAAATATGTAATCTTTAAAAAAATGGTTCTTTGGCATCGTGTTTTGTTATGGAAATCTTGGCGTCATTATGTAAATATACATGTACATACAGTAGTTTTCAGATAACGCAAGAGTTATCATTTATCAATGTCTATAACAGAAATTAACAACTGAGTCAATCTTGTAAACGTATTCGTTTCAAATACTTTCCAACGTCAAATGTTTTAAAGTATTTTATTATGAGTTTTTATCAACACTGAATTAACATTGGAATCTTGCAACTTCATTGAATTAACGCAAATTTTAATTTTTCCACAAGTTGGATCTTTATAGATACAAATAGACAAGAAAAAACAGATCAAGTACAACAAGACCAGACTCAAAATGTCGTATAATAATGGTTCACCACACCAAAAACTGACAGTCACTTCATTGTCCAACTTTCATTGATATAATTATATAAAACATTAATTATGAGTCAATAAATCTTGTTTTAGTCTACATGGTTTGATTTTTTTAAAGATTAATTATAAATCTCCGATGATTAAAGTACGATTACATTTGTGAAATCACGTGGTCTAGTTTTAACAAACTACAAATTAAAACTTGATTGATATAAAGAAATTCGATATATTATTATGAAAGTAAAGCTAGATGCACCTTGAAAAGAGAATAAAAGTGAGTTCCTTAAACGTTTTAATTAAATTGCGCATACAAACAGAATTAAGACATGTTTGAAGTCTTTAAATTGCCTTCAATTAGTTATATAACAGGTTAGATCACAGGATCAAATTTTCCTGACTAACTTCCTCATAGAGAAATTGTTTTGGCATGAGATTCAATACCGCATGTTTTGAGGTTTGTATTTGACAGGGTTTTTTTTTTTTGGCAAACTCGCAATTTAAAATCAAAATTGTATTTAATTCTTATATGAATATTTTTTATATAGCCTTACATCCGCACAATACCAAATTCCAGTTCTCATCCTAATAGTTACAAAACTTCTATTATGATAAAACAGTCATCTCATATATTGAAATATACAGTATATTTAAGGTTGTACATTCCAATTATACTTTTATATTAGTATACATAAAAAGGTAGCTTCATATCTTGCTGATTATACAATTATAAAACTAAAATTTTAGAGCTAACTATATTGAACTGTGCTAATTATTATTGCGAAATTCAGATTATAAATGGATTGCTGAAATGTATAAAAATAATTTTTTTTAAATTATTGTTGTATTCAAATTATTTGTTCAAAAATTACTTTAAAAAATAAATGAAATGCTATGAAAAGTTTAATTTCCTATTTCACTCCTGTAAATTTTGATTAATTTGCAATAATGGAGTATTTATCTACATTTGCATTAATTGTTAATGTAATGATACGATTAATAGATATTATTTATGTGATTGCCAAGTTCTAGATTTTGTGTGACGTATAGTTCATGTATCAGAGGAAATTTCTTCACTCTTTATTGATAGCACGCACCTGATGGGTTCATACTAATACTGCAGCCAACAAAAACGTCTATTTTAATTAAAGGTAAATTCGTATTCTATATTTGCATTCTTATGAACTTTCTTAAAAAAGATTCTTAAGAAATTTTCATATAAACAGAACGTTAATCTCATCCGTTTCCAATTCGACATTTAATTCATATTTTAAACTACAAATCGTATTGAAATTTTCCTGGTCTTGGCGCAAATTATCTTTCAAAAGTCGACAAATTCAAACTCAGAAATACATTTAATATTTTTCTTGTCTTGTAGATTTCCCTGAAAAAAATGGATGTAACAAAACCAGTCTATCAAGACGTGCAAGAAAATAATATTTCCAACAATAATGAGTGTTTTTCACGTCGACGAAATGTGGCACGCAAGATTATTAGCTTACCAAAAATGTTGATAAATAATTATCATATTGAAATGATAACTTTTCTCTATTCTATGGTATATTTAATGCCTAACGCATTCCTACAAAATCTTGTGATTTACAAATTAAGTGCAGAGAAATATCCCACAGAAATTTACACAGAATTAAATACAACGTGTGTACTAGAAATTCAGTTAGATGCTGCACAATATCTGTTAGCATTAAATTTGATACGTCTAATACCCGGTATTATAATAACTATATTAATTGGTACTTGGAGTGATATTTATGGACGAAAGTTATCAATATCGATCTCTATAATGGGAAGTATTTTGAGTTTTGCTTTATATTTGTTAAACTATTATTATTACGAATGGCCAGCAAAATATATGATTTTTGCAGCCATTCCAATGGGTTTAACTGGTGATATGCCATGTTTCATGTCAGGTGTTTTTGGTTATACAAAAGACATTCATACCGTGGAAACATTGACCATAAGAATATCAGTATTGGAGGGTATTGATTTCTTAAGTTCACTCATAGGACCCATCATAGGTGTACAACTATTTTTAATATATGGTTATCCTGCAGTTTTTATTTGTTGTATCGTTCTAAACTCTTTAGCGTTTCTAATTGCAATTATTAAAATTAATGATAAGAACCACATCGATGTCGATTTGAAAACAAAGGTTAAAGATTTCTTCAGATATAAAGCTATTTTAGAATGCTTTAAAACAGTGTTCAAGAAACGTGAATGCAACAAAAGGGCCCAAATTATTGCAATATTTGTCACTGTGTTTCTCTTTTGGATCGCATACAGTGGTAATTTAAGTTTTCATTATTCGATTAAAAACAAAAATGATGTATTTTGAAACTGTCAATTGGGTTTTTAATTTATGTTTAATTTTAGGCTATTTCGAAATTGTGTTTTTGTACACGATGCTAAAGTTGAATTGGAATGTTATTTACATAAACTACCTTTATTTGATCTTTGGGGGTTGTCAAGCCATTGGTGAGTAATACAATAGTACATGTAACCACACCAAAATACAGTCTTGTTCTCATCATATCAAATCCCGTACATTGCATCTCATTAAACATGTATTTTCAAATAAATTTAATATCCACCATGATCGTAATTTTTGTCGATTTCAGGAATGCTTTTTCTACTACCATTTTTGATATGCTATTTTAGAATATCAGATATATTATTTGGAATGATTGGATGTGTTGGATTAATCGGATTTTATTTGGGAACTGCGTTGGCTACTAATACAATAGAATTATATTGTGGCAAGTACACATATACACTGTACATGGTGGATCAAAAGTCAGCATGACTTCCTATTTAACCCCATCAACAGTTTTTTTCATAACTATACGATTTACTAAATATGGTGGGGGGTGGCATGGCTTTTGGTCAACCCTGTATAATACATTTCTGATACGAAATCATAACTTTATGCATTGTTCATTTTTATCTTTCTTTCATAACTTTAGTGAGTAACTTTTTAGTTATTGGTTCAATGCTATTAGTATGTTTACGTTCATGTATTTCAAAGTGGGTGCCAAGCCAGGAAATTGGTAAATAGTTTTATATTACGAATTTGACATTTAAAAAAATTATTATAGTTTATATATATGTAATATTTATTTATAGGTAAAATCATGTCCATTTTTGCCATCGTTCAAGCATTGGGCAGAACTTGTGGACAAATAATCTCAACTCAAATTTATTTAGTAACCATAAGCATTTATCCTGGATCATTCTTTGTGATAGCCAGCTGCATTATAATAATCATCTTGTGTATTTATGGGTAATCTTAAACTCTATTATATTATTTTAAAATTTGCAAACTTAAGAATGTACTTACAAGATTTCAAATGTTTTTAGGCATTTTGTTATGAAATTTTCAGCTGCTGTATATTACGTGATTCTAATCCTACGAAGATTGTAATCCTTAAATTAACATAATTTATTACTTTTCCACAAGTTGGATCTTTATAGATACCAAAAGAGAAGGAAAAATAAATCAGATACAACAAGACTAAACTCAACAAGTCCTAGAAAACTGTTTCACACCACCAAAAACAGTTAAAATCATCGATTGTCCAACATTTATTAATATAATTGTTCATTTACATGTATATAATTGTGTGAAAATATTATTGGTCAATAAATCTTGTTTTAGTCTACTTGGATTTTTTTGCAAAGATTTATGATGGGAAAATGGCTTTTTATGGAATTTATATAGGTCTTTAAGTGAAACACTATGGGTAATACTTTCATTCTTTCAACGCAAGCATCTTTTGTAAAAATATAAATAGGCAATTAACTTTTGTTCCTGGATGATCTGGGTAATTAGCTTTTTATTATTCAATAATTAAGTTGACATTAAATATAGTTGTTACTACGCCAAGTTCTTGTCAGACTTGAATCATTCTAAGATTCATTAGACATCACGTGAGCTAATCATAAGATACCACAAATTACAATCTGGTTGATATAAAAATAATCGAATTCATATCATTATAGTAGTAAAGCTAAAAAGCATCTTCAAAAGGGAATAATGGTAAGTTTCTGAAACTATTTCTCAAACAATTTAGACATGTTCCAAGCAACATCAGACAGATGATGGCTTTAAATTTTTTCATGTTAATTTTAAAACAAGTTCATCAACTTCCTTATACAGAAATTATTTTGGCATGAGATTTAATACTGCATGTTATGTGGTTTGTAATTTGACAGTTGTTTTTTTCAAACTTAAAGTCAAGGAATATATTTAAAAACTACAGTCAAGAATGTATAATCAAAAATACAGATTAGTTATGGATTTCTGATATATAGAAATGATTTTTTTTTAATTTCCAGGGAATATTTCTTCACTCTTCATTGACAGCATGTAACTGATGGGTTGAGACTATAATATTGCAGCCAACAAAACCGTCAATTTTAATTAAAGGTAAATTCGTATTCTATATTTGTATCCTTAGTTATTTCATGTATTAACAATAAGATCATATGTAGGTAAATAACTTTCCCTAAAATATGCAGTTTTAGTAGCTAATTTTAATTTAAAAAAAATATTTTTTAAACTCAAAACACTGCAGTTCTGGTCCTTTATAAGGGCTTTATACAAGGAGGACCAAAAGTCAGTGCCAACCTACTTTATAGGAAATTATATGAAATGCAGCCAGGACATTTTATACACTAGCTAAAATATCGTTTGTAACAATTCGATAAAAATTTCGTTTTGCATCCATATACAATTAACAGATTTTTTAAATTTCTTGAAATTCAGTATAGCATTGTATAATCCAAATTATTTTTTTTAGTCACACTAGAAATTGTATTTTAACAAGCAATTTATGAATGTATTTCTTGAAACCTCCATCGTTTTAATTTACAATAATTTAATTCTTACATTTTCATATTTATTAAGTTTGACACAAGAATACACTGCAAATACACTAATAAAAAAATTCAAAATTTTAGGTAATCACGACAGAAAACATGGATACTTCCAATTCATTAATTAAAAATAATAAAGAAACCCAGCATTCAACACCATTAGAATCAAATAATCTCACATTTCATAAAAATGGATTTTCAAAAGCAATTTGCAGTTTAAATCGATTTCTGAGTAAATATACCGTAGAAATATTAGTACTTTTATTCGGAACTGGTTATTACTTGCCAGCATCTTTTGTACAAAATTTAATAATCGAAAAGCTTTGCTGCATCAAATACCCAGTTGAACTGTGTACCCAAGGAGTAATTAACAAGACAATTGAAGAGGAAATTCAGCCACAAGGTGCCCAAATCTACATGGCTCTTCATTTACTTCGTGAAATACCATCCTGCATACTATGTTTATTCATGGGACCTTGGAGTGATATTTACGGTCGAAAATATGCCATCATTATACCACTTGTTGGAAATGCTTTGACATTCTTCTTGTACTTGATGAATTACTATTTTTATGACTGGCCAGCAGAATATATCATCATTGCTGGCATCCCTGCAGGACTCACTGGTGACTATGGTGGATTTTTTTTGGGTATGCCTGGATTCATAGTGGATACTCAACCTCTAGATGTATATACAGTGAAATTATCTATTATGGATGGTTCTGAATGCATAAGTTCACAAATAGGACCTCTTCTGGGTGAAGCACTATATTCACAATTCAGTTATCCAGCAGTTTTCGTCTGCTGTATTTTGCTCCATGTTGTTGCGGTCGTATTCGCATATTACAAAGTCAAGGATAAGATGCATATCAAAGAAAACTGGAAGATTATGTTGAGGGATTTCTTTGACTTTGATTCCATTCGACAATGTGTCATGGTGATGTTTAAAAAGAGGGATCATAACAGAAGAGCTCATATTCTGTGGTTACTCGCGGTTGTCATTTTATTCAATTATGCTTTTTTTGGTAAGTTTATTTTTTCAATACTTTTTTTTTATTTTAATACTTGCAATGTAAGTCAAATTATCTTAAATTAAAATGTTCAAGAAATAATTTGAACAGACATTCGCACAAATGCATCATTTCGTCTTATTTCGTGGACATTTTCTATGATGTTTTCATTTGCATTGTATAAAAAGTGTCATCATTTCTCAACATTATAATTGATTATAAATTTCAAAATTTTTATTTTAGGAGTCATTGAAATCATCTATTTTTACACGAGGTATAAAATTCAATGGGATGTTCTTTACATTTCATATTACTATTTGCTAATTGGAACATGCGCTGCAGTTGGTAAGATTATACGACGGTATTCCATACGTTTAAATCGTTGAATATTCAGGGTGCCCGTATAGTCCTTCAGACATTGCAAAGGTTTTTATAAAGAAACTATAACTGCTAAAGCTATACATGAAGATCCAAAAAGCTATACATGAAGATCCAAAAGTCAGTAACACTGATCATGTTTGATTTTACTTACCTACGATCATTTTTCACGGAAACCCAAATTACAACTTTTTAGCCGAAACACTTACAAAATCTCAAATTAGAAAAAAGAAGAGAATGGTCTATTTGTATGAAATTAATTTTACTTTCGTCTTCATTTGCAATAATTTAAAGTTGTTACCATGTTTTTTTTAAAAAACAGAGGAAAACGCAAATGGTAGCTCAGACCTTTCTCTTTCTTTTACTAATTTGACATTTTGTCCTAAGTGCTACGGCTAAAAAGTTATAATTTGGGTTTCGGTGAAAAAATGGTGGTACGTAAAATCTAACATCATTTTCTTTGTAATAATTTAACTTTTGTAATGCTGGAAAGATGTTACAGCCACTCTTTGCATTTACAGTAAAAGTGACAACAGTTTCTATTTCTGTTTTCAGGCACTTTAATAATATTTCCAATACTATTGCGCTTTATTAAAATATCGGATACCGTCTTCGGAATAGTTGGAAATATATTTTTTGCAGGTTATTTATTCGGTACTGCATTTGCTGATGATACAATCGAAATGTTTTGTGGTAAGTGAATATAGTGAATATAAGTGACTGCTGGAGAATCCTTTTTTATTTATCAGTTTGAGATGCCTTTCCAAAGTTTGACACCCTCGGAATAGAATCATTCTGAAATTTCAATTATATTTCAGCAACTTTAATTGTCATGTAAAAAATCCTAAATGTCACATTTACTACTTAAATTTTCTTTAGTTGCACTAATCTATACTTTTGCTGAAATGGGATACGTTATTTTGCGTTCTTGTCTCTCAAAATGGGTGACTAACTCAGAAATCGGTAAGAAATTGTAGGCCTACTTAGTACAATTGTTAATATTTGCAATGTCTTAACCTAATGTTTAAGTAAATATTTAGGTAAAATTATGGCCATGTTTGCAATTATACAAGCTGTGGGAAGAAATGGCGGACAAATTCTATCAACGCAAATATATGTAGCAACGATGAGCATTTTTTCAGGGGCCTATTTTGCATCAGCTGGATGCTTAGCACTTATTTCTGTTTGTATTTTAGTGTAAGTTTATTTCAATATAGTTACTTTCATTACATTTTATCCCACTTTATTGACTATATACGTGTACAAGAATGAATTGCAACATTCAATATTTGTATTTTATGCATTGGTATAAAAGATATACAGGGTGACACAAAAGTCAGTACCACCCCACTTTGTTTCTAATCGTAAATTTTATAGTTGTAGAGTCCTATCAGTTTCCAAAATTAAACAAAAAAATAATTTCGAAAAAAAAACCTTATTCTGGTATGCAACCCTCTTTTGGAAAAAAATTGGAGTGGAACTTACTTTTGAGCCACCCTGTATAACGTGCATACGTAAAATAGAGGTCTTCATTTCTATTAATTTGTACAAATTACAATAGGTTTTTCTTTAGTTTATATCAATACTTTTGCATTTCTTTATACAGATGGATATTTACCGACGATAAACAACAAGGGAAAAAGATTGAAAATGAACAGAAAGAAGTCGCTAAAGTAGTAGAGATATCTAAATTTTAATTGTACAATATATTTATAATTATAATTAAGTTGGCACAATACAAATAATATCGCTAAGCGAATACATATTGACGTAGATGAAATCAAGGTTACATATTTTTGGCAATGTTGTAAGAAAACTGGCATTTTGCAAATTATAAAACTATGTGTACAATTGTATTTCATTGTTGTCATCTTATTGCAAAGTGTAAACGCTAAGTTATATGGAAGTATAAATGATTAATGGATACACAACTGTAAGTAAATTGTAAAAATAATTCTTCTAAATAAAGCAGAAGTTGAATTTATTTTAATGTATTGAAATCTAACTTTTATTACATGTTTATCACATCATTCTTTACCTTAACTTTATTAGAGATCTTGTATTAAGTCTGTATCATTTGTTATTAAGCACATGAAGGTATTTAATAAAAATGGAAATTAATTAAAGTATATTAACGAAAAAATTAAGTTTAAAGAAACGAAATCAAAGCATCCCATATTTTACTAAGTACTTTTAAGCTTTGCATGAAAAGACAAAAAATGTAATATTTGTGAGCACTTTACAAAATAAACAAATCTTAAACAATTATGTTGCTAATAATGCTAATGTAAATATGCTATAATACTAATAATATTTTTAATCGTATGATTAACAAATATATATTTTTAAATCTACTAAAGTGCATACATGTAGAATATGCACACTTGTGCCGATATAACCTGCATATTTTAACTGCTGTTTTAGATTTTCTATATCATTAAAACAATACTGTTGATGCATGCAATGTAATACCCAATTATTTTCAAATTAATTTTCTCTGGCACCGGATAGTTTAAATAAGATATTAGTTGCTAACGAGGATATTGTTAATCGAATATAATTAGGCTGTTTCGCAATGACTAATTGTATAGAAATAGGGACTAGAACATACAAATAAATTGTTTATTCATATGCTGTATTTCACATGCAATATGACAAATGGTTTAGTTTTCAACTACAAAATATCACAAGGTAGGTATTTGGTAAATATATAAAACAGCACTTTATTTTCTTTTACTGTAAAACTACAGGGTGGGCCAATAAAAATTAAGCTAACTTTATAAAAATCATAAAACGGTTATTTGTTAATGGAATGAAAATTTGTACAAATATTGTTGTTCACTTTACTTTCAAAAACGAAAAATTACAGTGCTACTAAGGAAATTCTAAGAAACAGTATCCGGAGAAAGGACCCAAAGTGGTTTAGACAAATCAAATTGAAATAAAGAATTATTTTGTATCCTTTTTAAGTACAAATTTTCATTAAATTCCATTAACAAGGGATTTTTTTTTATAAAAGGATTTTTAAAGAATTTTTATAAAGTAGCTATAGGCTTACTTTTAATTGGCTTACCCTGAATTCGTTCGATTTTTTTTTAGATAATAACACTTACTTTAATTAATAACAAAAGAATTTTTGATTAATTTGTTCTTATAGTAAGTAGTATCATCTACACCAGCTCTAAATATAGAGACTTCTCAATCAACACTACAGAAATTTCAGGAAATACCTATTCCAAAGCAAGTGGAAGCAGATAAAATCACATTTAATCAAACTGTATCTTCAAGAATGATATCATTGTTAAATTTTGGCTTAAGCAAGTTCACAGTGGAAATACTAGTTTGTCTGTTCGGACTTGGTTACTACATGCCAAATTATTTTGTACAGAATTTGATTATCGAAAAACTGTGCTCCAAGAAGTACCCCTCAAAATTATGTGCCAATGGAGTGATAAATGCCACTATTGAAGAGGAAGTTCAACAAAATGCAGCACAAATTATAATGATACATTATTTAGTACGTCAAATACCATCATGTGTACTTTGTTTATTTATGGGCACCTGGAGCGACATCTATGGAAGAAAATATGCTATTGTGGTGCCCCTTATTGGAAATACACTTACATCAATCTTATATCTTCTGAATTATTACTTTTATGAATGGCCTGCTGAATACATCGTATTTGCCAGCATTCCAGCAGGTCTTACTGGCGATTATGGTGGATTTTTTCTTGGTATTCCCGGATACATTAGGGACCATCAAACTTTTGATACAATTACAAGAAAAATTTCCATAATGGATGGTACAGAATGCATAACTTCTCAAATAGGACCTCTTATAGGTGGACAACTGTTTTCGTCTTTTGGTTATGCCTCTGTTTTCAGTAGTTCAATTTTTCTACATGTGATAGCAGCTATCTTCGCTTATTTTAAAGTTAAAGATAAAATACAAATCAAAGTCAACTGGAAAGTAATGCTTGGCGATTTCTTCAAACTTCAAGCTATTTTACAAAGTTTTAAAACTGTAATAACGAAAAGGAGCCATAATAGAAGAAGTCATATTTTCTGGTCATTGGTAGTCGTCTTTCTGTCTAATACGATGTATTTTGGCAAGTATAATTTGTAATATTTATTCCTATTAGAGGTGCCATGAAATGATTTGATTTGACATTAATATTTTATTTCAGGAGGCAACGAAATTATATTAATGTATACAAGGTATAAACTTCATTGGACTGTTTTGATTTATACGTACTATAATCTCGTTGTTGGAGGAAGTCAAGCTATTAGTGAGTACAGTCGAACCTGTCTAAAATAACCCTGTGTAAAATAATATCCTCTCTAACTCTCTTAAATAATAAAATGTGCCGGTCCCGACTTAAGACACATGTATAAAATAATAAACCTCCATAAAGTGGTATTTAATAATTTTTATTGGTCCCAATGATTTTTTATGGGAATATCAACAATGGAACTGCAAAAAATATCAAACATGGAATAAAACATGGAAGGGAAATTAAACTTTGCTTGTGATACCAATAACTACTGACTCATCTATATACATGCATGTACAAAAGTATAATAAATGAAAAAACGGGGAAATTCCCTATTTTGCAGCTATGTACATATTGTCGACCAATAGCTAGTGACTCATTAAGGAATCAAAAATGGGAAATTCCCTATTTCGCAGCTGTATATGCTCTAGCATGTTTAAAGATAAATCTGTCTGAAATAATAACCTGTCTAAAATAATATTTTTTCTCTTTTCCAAAAGTTATTTTTGTTTATGTATTCACGTTTTCAATTACCTTGAAATTTGTAGTATATCATGCATATTTTCTGTTAATTCTAGGTTCATTTCTTGTTGTTCCGATTTTACTTCGTCTGTTTCAATTTTCTGATGTTACATTTGGTTTATTAGGACAACTAGGTTTTTCTAGTTACTTGTTTGGTAATGCATTTGCCAATGATACACCTGGAATGTTTTGTGGTAAATATAACATAAGAAAAATCATGCTCAACTCAGAATATCATACTCTCAATAATTTAGCATAGAAAATTTTGATTCTGTTTAATTAATAAATACATATTTATATATGGGTATTCCTTGTATAATTTTTTTTAGTTGCACTTCTCTTGATTGCTAGCCAAATGGGTTACATCACTCAACGATCCTGTCTTGTTAAATGGGTGTCTAATTCTGAAATTGGTAGGTTTTCCATTCCTTACAACAACTGTATTAATGTTTTTTTTAAATATGTAAACATTGTATACATAATGTTTATAGGTAAAATCATGTCCATTTTTGTAATAATGCAAGCTGTGGGGAGAAATGTTGGACAAATCATGGCAACGCAAATATATGTGGCAACAATCAGCATTTACGTCAGTACATTTTATCTAATTGCAGGTGTAATGCCTCTTATTAATGCTTGCATTTATGGGTAAGTTCATTAAATTTTAGAAATTTTAGAAATTTGGTGAAAGCATGGTAACCCAGCTAGTTTAAAATAAATTTATATTCATTTCGATATCACAATATTAATATTTTAACTGAAATATCAACTGTTTTTTCCATAGATGGATCCTGTTAGATGATAAACGTCAAGAAAAGAAGTCAATAAAGAACACTACTGAAGAAATATATAAGTGATTATGGAAATGCTATGTTAAAGTCTCATAAACCACCAGGGGGTGTTGAAGTGGAATAAAGCTGGTTACAAGTCATCAACTGTTTTTTTCCATAGATGGATCCTGTTAGATGATAAACGTCAAGAAAAGAAGTCAATAAAGAACACTACTGAAGAAATATATAAGTGATTATGGAAATGCTATGTTAAAGTCTCATAAACCACCAGGGGGTGTTGAAGTGGAATAAAGCTGGTTACAAGTAGTTGAATGGAAATATCTTAAATTATAATATTCACTTAATAAGAACCCGGGTCTATGTTAGGGAAATTCCCTAAGTGCTCGTGCCTGCAAGTATTCTGTTAGCTTCAGAGCAAAGGGGATTCCCTTTATTATAGAAATATCAGGAAAACCATATACCAGCACTGTAGATACTTGTTTTGTCACTTTTAATTTATTGGTACCAACTTTGATGTAGTAAAAATAATAAACCTTTGGTCTCAAATGAACCTGTCTCGAATAAACCCCGGGT
Source organism: Xestoiulus laeticollis (assembly GCA_034698905.1). Taxonomy (NCBI): domain Eukaryota; kingdom Metazoa; phylum Arthropoda; class Diplopoda; order Julida; family Julidae; genus Xestoiulus; species Xestoiulus laeticollis. The sequence continues at coordinate 26,821 of JAQGCC010000551.1, forward strand.
CAATGTTCAATACTTTTAAATAAAACTAAGGATTTACGATAAGCATCGAATGTATTTCCTTATTTTTCATGTTAAAACTCGTAGCATTTTATTAATAAATCAGATATCAGATATTAACTAAAAAATGCAAAAGTGCATTTTGTTTCTAATTCAATTCATTATTTCGATTAATCGACTATTACACCAAAACCTGTAAAAAGCTTACCTCTATATAGCAATTAATGACCCTTGAAGTAGCGATAACTCACAATCGATACTTTAGACGAACCTGCAAATAGCCCTAGCCTCATTATTCACATGTTTTGGTGTACAATTTTGAATCTATGTTTTACATAAGGATGCTAATTCCTCATTGAGAAACACAAGCAAGTATATTTAGCAAGCTATTAGTTTATTTTTCAACCTTAGTTACCAGAGTAAATTGCTTTTACTAATAGTGAGTAAGGCTTAGAAAAAGCCCATAGGCAGGACTAAACATCATTAATAAATGAGAGGGAAAAGTGATTTATTGTATAATGGATGCTTGGAAAAGTTATTTGGTGAACCTAGACATGTCTTTGGTCAAAGCTATTACAGATGAACATTAAATGTCTTCCTTTGGGGAAAACCAAATGGAGAAAGGGTCGCGAATGCAAGTTGAAGCAGCAGTTTTCAACATCATTTCAATTTGGTTTCACGGAAATATAAATGCACGACCTGAGGATGTGCTTCAATTATGAATCAATCGGATTTATTAGAAATGCTTTCCTACTTCCTCTGATCAATGAGTAATGGGAAAAGCTTTTAGCTCAAAGCCATTCCTAAGCAACATTTTTAAACAGAAGGGGGTAAAATAATAGAAACAATTCTTATGACAATATTTCACTCAAATATTAATAGTTCATAACTCCAGGCACAACAAACTATACTTTGAATTGTAGTGGCATATCATTACAGTCTCTATATATGAAATAAAGCAAAATTACACTGCGATACTCCTGGTATGACGATTCCGAGCAATGTGTTCGGATTTTACGTACAGTAGATTTGTTCGGATATTACAGTGTCGGATATAACGATATTTACTCCCCCTCACCTACTAGTATATTAAAAATGATTATACATGTAATGCAATGACAAATTGAATTACAATCTTAAATTTTGTGTTGTATTTTTATCTGAAATCTATATATTTTTTTTATTTTACTAACGATATATTAACTTTCAAAAGCAAATTTTTTCTTGATATTTTATATTAAATTTAGCTCAAATTTAATAAAGAAATTTATATACATGTATTTCAATCCTAATATTTGATTCAATTTGAAATGTAGAAATAGGTAAACTATTAAACTAGGCTAAAATATTAAGTTGTGTTTTTCACATGTTCTAATATTTGTCAAATAATAGGTAGAACAATATTCCCTGCATCGTTAATTTTAGTTTTGTACTGCATTTGACAGTTGCAATGTGAATTAATAACAGCAACAGATGTAACCCTCTCTCTGTGAAATAAACAACGTGTATTCTCGAAAAATGGCAAATTTCATAAATAAGCTGCTGATTTTTTATGACAAACATGTTTGCAAGTACAGTAAGTCATTCGGTGAAGAGACTATTAATATCTTGAAGTGTATAACCTTTTTTAGCCGCCAAACGACTAAAAATAAATTGAACGAATTCTCCAAGAATAAAAAAGCAATCAGATGACTCTCTCACACGTGTACCAAATGCTAGTCATAAATAAAAGATAAGTGTGGTGCTCTACGAGTTTTTAACCTGGAAAATGAACACTAAATCACTGGCACAGTAAATAACCTAACAAATGTTGCTTTTTTTATTTCTTAAAATATAAATAACCATTGCACACAAAAATAATATATTTTTATTAGACAATATGCACAAAAAGTCCCCTCCATGTGTTATACTCATTAGTAACTTTCTTGTTTATTTTTTACATATGTTATCTTATATTCTTAATTATTTTAAAATATTTATAAAATTCAACCATTCTCGTCTTTATGCGCATTTAAAGTTGTTACAATGTTTATTAAGATCAAAAGGAAAAAACAAACATAAAGTGCTAAATTACAGAAATTAAATTCTAAAAATGATAGTTTAATTAGCACCACATACACTACTTTAACAATAATTCATATTAATTTATTTATTTTATTTTACATATTATTTTATATTTATATAATTTATTAATCATATTAACAGAATTTTGATAACTGTAAGATTTAAGAAAGATGTTTTGTGGGAGTGATTTTTGGACCACCCTGTATACCTCAGTCATTTCGGTGTAATTTTTCAGTATTAGGGACAAAACTAAAAGCATTTTGAACTTTTTCATATGATCTGGTAAATTATTTTCAGATTATTAAAACTAACAAGTACATGTCGAACAAATCATGGATATTTTTGTCATTTTGCCAGATTTAGAAAAAAAATACCTTCTGTTATTGTATGAAGTGTGAGGGGCCGCTTTGTGTGTCATATTAAATTTTATATCACCAAATATATCTTCAATTTCAGTCGTCATAAAAATGGATAAAATAACGTTTTCCCAAATCCGATTTTAATCTCGACCATCCGTTGAATAGCATTTTGACTGAACCGTCCAATATTTGGCGTTGAAAGCTATTAAAGCCAATGTGAATTGAAAATTCGGATCAATGGTTTCGGGCGAGGGTAATTTTGACATGATTTTTGACCATTTTGTGGTTTTTATCGTAAAAAATTTGACGCCAGATCTCGATAATGTGACGATTTATTTTTGGTTGAACATGCATGGCGGCCATATTGGTTTTAAATAGAGGAGGTCACGTCTTTTAGATGCCATTTTGCACACGTGTGAATATGTTTTTCCAACGCCTAGAATCGTGCTTGGCCTAGCTAAATACATTTTAGCACGTTTAATATCGTCCTAATTTGAATCGAACATTATCATAAAAGTTTAATGCGCGATAAAATTTGACCCCCATCTAGCTGGAAAACCTTATCGATTAAATGGCCACGTTTAATTATAGTAGAAAACACAGCAGCAGTTTGCTTATCACAAATTACTGTCGACGTAAATGTTTAAACCACATACTGTGTTTGCCGTGTTTTCAGACCATTTTAATAATTTCATACATTTTTCACATTGTTGAACATCTTTTACCAGCAACGTTTGGATAAATTTTCACTATACATGTATCACCATATAAGGCCATTTTTATTGACCATGTGATTGACCAGATGAAACACCAGAAAATATATACATGTAGTCAAATTAATGCACTTATTGCCTTAAAATTAAATTGAAAACAAGAACAAACCACCCACTGAAATCTACCAAAAGCGCTTTCTGATTCGCTGCTGTTGCATGACGTCACTAGTCATATCTAAGCATTTCTGCCATTTAGCTTTTGTGTACAGCAAAACCTGTAAATACAGTGAAACCTGTGAATAGCACAACCATTGGGACCGAACCATGTGTGCGCGTTTGGAGGGATAATGCTATTTACAGGTTCAGCTAAAATGATGGCCATATACACACCTACATTGTATGGGTATATGTACGTGTACTAAACATGTTTAAAATTTAAATTATACTATAAATCACTAGATATTTGTCATTTAAACAGAAATGTTCATGTAAATAAGGTTGTCTAGTACTAATTATTAAAAGTGGATATACATGTATTATGCAAATTAGTTAACATTATATTTCGTGTAATAGCCCCAGTTTTCATCGAGAAAAAGCGATGTGAAAAACATGGAGTGCCATAATTGTTCAGTGTGCCACAATTATTTAATCATGTGTTTTGGTTTGGAGTGCTAAGAGCGTGAAAATATTCTATTAAGCCAAAACCTGTGAATAGCGCAAACTATTGTGACCAAATCGTAACTTGTGCTATTTGGAGGGATAATGCTATTTGCAAGTTTAGCTAAAGTGATAACCATATACTTGTCACTTATCTTATAAGGGCTTTCTTGGTTATGTGACATTGACCACTGGATCGACTCCTTAGTAGTAAGTGTAAATATTTAAAGAAATAAGCCTAGATTTGCCCGCATTAATCCTGATAGACGCTTCCCAGGGCAACGTAGCGTGAATAAATTAATTAGCCATTATTTGGGAGAAATCTCTTTCATGGCAATATCACGGGAGCAATTAAATTTCAAGACATTAACACATGTTCGAGAGCTGAACTTGGTGTAGAAGATTAATAATAGTAGGTGGCAATTGGCCTATACGTTCCACTTAGTTCAACGTCTGGCCTGTCAGTGGTCAGTTTAAGATGGTTCCAGTAGAGCAGAAACCAAATTCTACTTCGACGATGGATAAAAGGTTAATTAAGCCACCATTTATCAGAATTAGAAGTTTCATGTGGAAATCAAACCATAATTAGGTCGTTTCGTCCTTTTAACTCTAAAGTGCACAGCATGCAAAGGGGAACAATTGAAACATTATTATAGGAGCTATATTCTTGTTTTCCAAATGCAATTAATTAATTAGATTACGTAATACGCGTCGAACCCCAGTTCTTGGGCACCTCCTCAGTCTGGCACAAGCCGAAAATAGGACATTGAAAATTGTATTAATTTTCCAAATAAAGGTAATGATGGATAGAAATTTGGGTGAAATTATGCTTGTATTTGCATCGGTATGAACCAATTGTGGTCATGCAACGTCCTAATTACGCTCTAATAATGCTCAACTTTTATGCAACAATGCTAAATTGCATTGTCTAGAGAGAAATGTGGAGTAAACAAACGATATTTCAAACAAAGCACGATTTCCATTAGCTAAATGAATTGGGAATTTTATTAAAAAAAAATAAAATGCGTCTACCTTTTAATCTCATTGCATTTGACCGTTTTATTTGAGCTTGGTAAATATTCGAAAGATTAATTATTAACAACAACATTTAGCTACAACTTGTAAATCAACAGACATCTAACTAGATTTAATTTGGGGATTTTAGTACGCCCTCTATTAGAAAATTATACACATATTAAAACTTCACTGGGCTGCTTAACGCCCTTGTGTTTAAAGCTTGTTAAATACAGTTAATCCTGCTAAAGGCGACCACCCAAAAAATGGCAATGTTGGTCACTGTATACAGTCGGTCACAATAAAGATAATAACACTGAAATATAAAAAATCATCCATATTTTACTTCGTTTCTCTATGGATCCTCTTGTTAATGTTTCAGGTACTCCCAATTTTAATTTCTTTTTAATGTTAATTGTTCACACAATTCCTGCTAACCATCTTAAATTTTCACTTGAAGAGATTTCCCTTTTCGATTGTCTTGAAATTCTTGCTACTGCAGATTAACCATGGTCACTTTATGATGTGCATTGTCAATTGAAAAGTAGCAAAAGAGATGGCACAACCTGGTTACAATATTCAATTCAATTCAACTCAGTACCCTACAGTCAGCAAACAAATGCCATTTGGTAGGGGGGTACACAGAAAACAGGTTGGTCACTATACAGAGAATTCTTATAATGGAAAAGATATGGACTAAAACCAATTTATGAAAAGTGGTCACTTTCCCAGGGCTTACTGTATTATTCAAAACTGGCAACATTGATTGAATCGTGGATTACAGATGGCGCTAGCTGTGACTCAACATATGTATAATTTGGGTGGAGGAACATGAGAACCACCCTAAGGGAAGGGACCATAAACGTTCAAAATAGTTCTTCAACATAAAATTAATTACATAGATATACAAGATAAGTGTAATAACTAATGGATTTTTGGTACCAAGGCATGCATTTTTATTCACATTACATTTGGAATGGTGCATCATCCTTTTCACTCCCAATGCAAAAGTAATAAATATAACCAACCGAAAATCATTTCTGAACACGAATTTTTCTAATACTTAATACAATTTAATTAATATAAAAGCAAGCAAACAAAAAAATCACTGACTTATACCTTTTCACATTAGCAATAAAAAAAGTAGTTGCTTTGAATCACGCTACACAGTTAGATTTTGCACCTATAAATTACCCCTCGTAAGACCATGGATGAACTTATTGATTAATCAGGTGAGCATGGTATTAAAAAAGCCTAGGCAACCTCTAATCGAAGTAAGGCGAGGGTCAGTTTTGCACCAAAATCTGATTCATAAATAAGGTAAAAAAGGAGACAATGAACCAGAGTTGTGAATGTGATTCATAAATCACGGATGTCTGCTTTGTTGTATTGTAATCGTTATATCATGCAGCAGAATAGAGAGAAAGTCTACAAAAGCTATAATCCACTGTGAATGTATTTATCCTCTATAATGGAATTCAGGGGTTCATTAGATAACTAACGTTATTGCAGCCATCTTCAGTCTACTTAATCTATTCAGCTTTAAGCCAAGCCAGTTGTTGGTACCCACGTTTCAATCAAAATCTTTCAATATTTTATAGAAAAATTGAAAAAAAAAATCCAAATTCATAAAGTTGAAATTTTTTAACTATACGGTGAAACCTGCGAATAAGAGCCCTCCATATAGCGTACTACCTGGGAATAGCGCACCCTCGCAGCCTTGTCGATTTCAAGTCCTGTCAATTTCAAGTAACTGATTGCTGATTTCATGGGCCTGCAGACTAACTCAAAAATCTATAGGGCCTGCTGTATTTCAGAGTGACGTATTCTATAGGGTAGTGTAAATATAACATTTACCAGAATGAAATACTGCATGTTGTAAATGGGACGAAAAAGAAATAGCCAACTTCCTGCAAGCGCCCTAACTCAGATTATCAAACAGGAAGTTTGAAGATGACAAAGTTGGTGGCCATCTTTCATATAAAACCGTAAATAAAAGTTTGCATGTTTTATACAGATAATTTATTAAATTTCCTAGTCAACGCCAGCAATAACCTAAAATTAAGATTAATGCTGTTCTCTCTTGTTCGGACATCTTTTATTTATAACAGACAGAGAATGGTGGAGGGAGTTGCAGAAAAATGCAATTTGCAGGGAAATGCATAATATAGCTTGTAGGGGATTGTCTGGAAATAGATATAAGGGGCCTTTATGTGCCAACAGTAAGTGCATTATTAAAGAACCCTCCCAAATCGGATTAAAGCCAACGTAATTACATTTTTAATGGATTAGGTTAGCTGTGGAAAGGAATTTCAGGCTTGCACATACACCCTGTGCTTTACGTGTGATTTTTTTCTCCCTATTTTAGATATTTTTTTTTTATTTCTGGTTTTTTACTACGTAATGGAATTTCTTAACACGTGGTTTTTGTTACTAACTTCGCACCTCACATTTCCCCATGCAAAAAAAAATCATTCCCCCATTCAGTTCATTTAGAGACTAAAAGCATTCGTCAACATTAGATAGAGTGAAAAATTCCAATCTAATAGCAAAGAGGAATTCTTGTTTAAAAAAGATCATACTTTGACGAAATGTACAGATTTTTTATCGACCTTATTGCAAAAGAGCCCTTTTAATGTGCTGCTGTTGTTATAGGCTCACAACGCCATCTTCGGGAAAGATATGAAAACTGGTTTAGGTATGGCCATGATCTATAGATGTAGACTGGTCTTCCGACTCCTCCATTTTTCAATGGGGAACTCGAGTTAGGGACAAAAGTTC